>JAUYWV010134736.1:0-10918 GCA_032274565.1 Nematoplana nigrocapitula
ACTTACATACATACATACATTTATCTAATTATAGATAGGATTATATATACTAACGCTATACGGGTAATCCTACTTGTAATTGAAATAAGACGTTAGCAGTGAATTACGGTAAAATTAAAATCCATTAATGATATGGACTTCAAATAAAATTTCATGATGAGTCTATCATCGGAAAATTTAGCGCCATGGTTACTCACGCCGTGACCTTGACGAATAGGTTTCCGCCAAATGTGATGCTGTGGAAAACGCAGAAGACTTTCGCATATATGTATACTGTACAGTATGTCTGGATGAGTTTATATCTTTCTTACTCGCATAGCTCGCCGACATTCGAAGCTTGAGTTTGCCCTCGTCTTGACCTGCGACACGGACAGTCACCATAAATCCCCACACGTCCATTGGATTTTTGAGGACCAGTTGATGCTGGAAATATTAGAAGAAGATCGCGCCGATTTAATACAATGATCTTTTTTGGAGTCAGGTATTCAGTGCAGTGTGGATTGACATAGCAGCTGTTTGCAATCAATTAAAATTGAGGGTCAGTTATCTTTTGGAAAGGCGTGTTCATTAAAATTAATGAATTTGTTTAATTTACTATAAGAGAAAGATGCTATCGTTTCTCTTTCACTTTGACGCCAAGCGGGTTTAGGAATTATTTACTGTTTCAGAAAATACTGTAGAATGCTAAGCATTTTCACAGATAGCGTTATACATAGAGGACAACAGTATATGCGTCGATTTTCAACTTCTGAATGACATATGCAGGTTGCGGAAAGAAAGAAAAGTAGCATAGCTATTTTGTCACGCTAAGGATTTTGATAAACTAGATAATGTATTATCTGAAAGGTAGGAAAATTTGCTGCGAAGACAATAAACTTTATTAGATTCTCAAAGACTATACATAATTAAAAATATTTACTTTAACACAATTACACATTTGAACAAATTTAAAATTCAAATTGACAAACTTATTCATTTGATATTTTAATTGCTCGAATGAGTTTTTATCGATTTTGTCAACTTTTCCAAACTGCAACCACTCCTCCTTTTTGTGGGTCTACCAGTATTGTCACTGTGTGTGCCCCCCCATCCTCGCAGACGATACAACTGCACCAAATTATATTTTTCTTTGATCATTCTTTTGACCATGACGTTTTGAAGTGTGGTCAGTCAGAACCATTTATAATTTCATTTCTTTCGCGATGCGGTGCAGAATTTCAGCGCATTTCCGAATTATACATTTTCTATTTTTATTGAGATATCGCATCGTTTCCCTACAGTTCAATAATGATACAAGGAGAAGTGTATAATTTAAAAATCTAGTTCATTTTGCATACGTCATACAAAGTTTAAATTTGAAATATTTATATATATTTACAGTATGATATAAATTGATGGGAATAATTTTAAATAAAAAAACTTCTTACCTTGTAGATGATACCTTATTTATCAAACTGGGTAGCGTAACAGAAAAGTTATGCTGCTTTTAATTTTTGTCCCATTGTTTTCTGTCACACCCTGCATGTACATATATAGTTAAAAAACGAGGATAGAAGAATATCTATATAGAGATTGTTTTCACAGATTGACACAAACTGGTTAGACCTCCTCTCTTCATACGAATAGATGCTTGAGTGATGCATGGAGTTGTAGGTTTAATTGTTTAATACATCTAGAATCAAGCGAACACTTTCAATAAAAATGCTTTTAATTGGTTACATTTCTCTTTCACAAAAGTGATCGACCCACTGCCCAGTAGTAGAAAAAGTGGCGGCGGGCTGCCGGTGTGCCACCGTCACTTTCTTACAGGGTGTTGTCTCACTTTTGTTATTTGGTTACGGTGAGAGAGAAAAATGTGTGTATTGATGAAATGACATCCTGCTTTGATTCATTTTTAGATTTAAAAACCTTTCCTCGACTATGTACTCTGGAAAACATACCATGTCGCCTCGCGGGCGTTTCAATTCAAATTCGGGGTCGTCGATAATCAGGCTCGCGTCTTCTCCTAGAGTCAGTTGGAGTTTGATCTCAGTCACGCGTCCACTGCCCGCGAAGTGCAAATTGATTGCGGAGAGTTTCACTTGCTTCTTCAGTTTCAGATGGAAGCTGTTGGACTGGTTGACCAGGCCCAGCCCGCTCTGAACCATGGTGACGACTTTGCTGTCCCGAGAGTAAAAGTATAACTTTGTGCCGTTGGCAGTGACCACCATGGAAGTGTAATTTCTGGAGTACAAAGAGAGTTCTGAAAGTATATTTTTTAATTAATTCTAAATATGAAACTAAACTTTTGCCACGCAGAACCCAGTGTTGTTGATGTCACTTGGATGTGAGCATTATCGGCTTACCTATGTTCATTGGGAGCCGCTTCGAAATTCATGAGGAGATTGGTCGCCGCTGTTGCACCGATGTACATCTTGGGTGAGCACATTTCTTCCATCTGAACTCGCAGTTTCGCTGTCTGGTTGGCGTTCATGATCGGGAAACAGTTGTTCACAAAGCACTGAGCCATATCGAGTTTACTGCAATTGAGGAGTAAAAAATGCAATGAAACCTTTGCGCTTTGTACAATTTGGAACAGCACTATACTGCTAAGTTTGTGCTCCTGTTATTTGCACCTGCATCACAGTGCAGTCCGTCTTTGCTTCATATATCTCGCCGCACATTCATTTTACTGCAATTTTATATTTTTAACTTATTAAAATTTTATACTACTAGTAGTAGCAATTTAGTGACTATTTACAAAAAAGCGGAGCAACTTCAGTAATGCAACATACTAAATAGTCCAGCATAGCATAAAACATTTGATCACAATATGAAAAACTATTCAACAGATTACGTTGACTTCTCAGCAACAACAAAACAGTCAGTGGGTGATTAAAGGGAATGTAATTTTCACTTATTGCAATAAATAAAAACATCTATGAATAAACTCAGCCACTTTCGCCAGATCGCAGTCAAATAAAGCAGGTAGGCCGGAAAAATCTAGATCCTCGTATTGAGCCCTTATATTTGCTGTCAAGACGCATTCACAGATGAAATGTTCTTCTGTCTCCACTGCAGTTTGACAGTCGCACAGACGTCGCTCCCTTGGGATTTGTTGCCATCGCTCTGTTTCGACTCTTAGGTTGTGCGACGAGAGGCGTAGACGAGTTAATGCCTTTCTGTGTATCTATTTCGCCTGACTAGACGTTTCCGAATACACACGTAGGACTTCGAGTATGTGATTAATACTTCTGTAAGTTATAAATTTTGTACGTGCTGAAACATTCACTGAATTTTTCCGTTCGGCGGAGTCTCTCCTGAGTTGTTCGTCTGCGCTGCTGAGCATAGTCACATACCGTGTGGAGGGTACATTTGCTTCTATTGCCAGTGACCATACAAACATAAAGGGGTCGTCGGGGAGATTTTCTCTACTTCCAAGGATTTTCGTAAAGAACCTTTTCTGTGCGCATTCTACATAAGTAGTGATTGATGGGTAGGCGAGCTCAAGTAGATAGATTTGTCGCAGTTTGTCTCCGGACGCCCAGTAAACCTTTTACCGCAGAAATATATACAGTAGCAGTAGCATAACAAATCAATACTGTTACAACTAAACACTGCTCAACCGCCGGAATCATTCGTTCGTGACACGTTGATCCACTGAGCAAGAGTACAACTCATGTTCTTAAAAAATCAACTATCATTGACAAAATAGATTTTGGTTTGCAATAATATTTCTGTGTGATCCTAGATTTCAGTAAACACTATTATTATTGAGAAGTACAGTATGACATGGTTCAATATTAAAGCAGTAAAATTCTATGAAACGACACAAACAAAAGTTATGCATGCATTAATACTAAAAATCCCAACTCGGACGTAACGCGAATTTTGTATCATAGAGAATCTCAGCACTCATTTAAAAAACGGAACATTTACCAGCCGTCATTGAAAATCGTTGAATTTACAGACTCTACGTGCATTGAATGTGATATTTGAGCACCCAGGATTAGCATAAGAAATATTGTACATGTAGCTTCTCTTCTGCGAACGGTTCCTCTCAAGTGCGCACATTCATAAAATCGAATAAAGATCTTAGCATCCCTCATGAATACCTCAAATCTCGTTAGTTATACTCGGCCTACGGCCTCGCACAACTAACTCGCTTATCGGTATTCATTCGTGCACTATAAGTAACATATACAGTAATATTAGATGTTCGACATATATTCTACTGTTCCTCTCCATGAGACTAATCAGATTTTCCTTCTCTGGCAAAATGGGTAAAGGTAAGGAAAACATTTTCTGACAAACTGTGCTACCACTATTGGGCTATGTAACGATAAAACTTATATATACGAACTCTTCATTTCAAGGGGTCATGGTGGCAGAATGATTATTGGAGCCATGTAGAGTCTAGCGAAATTGAAATCAAAATCCAAATTAAACTAAAATGAAGTAAGTACACAGTAGACTGAATTCAAACACTAACATCAACGCGCAGTATGTTTACTACAGTAAATATTGTTCAAACACTAGATTCAATATACAGTAATCCGACATTAACTACTTTAGTCAAAATCCTGCTTTTTTCCTCCCCGAGAGGGTCGGCTAGGATTAAAAACGTCTTTTTGACAAGCCACTTAGTAGATGCAAAAAAATTAAGTAAACATTTTTACCGACTGATCAGCAAAAGAGAAATGTTAAGACGGTGAAACTGGGCACTTATTAAGATATACAGAACAACTGCGACAAAAAGCACCATTCCCAAGATGTTGGTGTAGTCCCTTCGAAACAGAAATGAGAGCTATAAATCAGGCAGTAGAAGCAATTGCTGACAAAAAGCCAAAATCAGCTAAACTTTGTCAGACAAATATGAGAAAGCACCATATTTTAAATCTCGAACCGCTCAAAGAAAGGTTCTAAGAAGCAGGTCTGACTGTAAATATCAAAATACAGTGGATACCTATACCTAGTCACACAGACATTGGAGAAAATGAAGTGGTGGACCAGGAAGCAAATGAAACTCCGAGGATAAACAGAGAAAGCATAGGAGTGCGCCGTGCGGTTTCAAGCTGCCAGCTAGGAAATTAACAGGAACATCAAGTATATACCAACCGAAACTAGAAGGATAACCACCATATTAAAATATCCGTAATAATAGACCATATCATAGACAAGTGGAAGTATCGCATCAGAGAGCTGAAAATTTTGCCGACGAGAGGAAACCTTCTGGGTTTGCCAAGTAGATCTACAAATTATAATCTTCGGCCCGATGACTTTTTCTTCTTCTTTGCCCCCGGGCTTAACCCGCGATCTCTCGGAGGAAGGCCAGGATGCTTTTGACGTTCTCGTGGAGGTTAAATGGGGGTAGGGGCGGACTGGACCCGTCAAGGTGTTTGATGCGAGCAGCGGACCAAGCAGGGCATATCAATAGGAGATGGTCCATAGTCTCCATTGCAACCACAGTGGATGTGTTGTTCAGGAGTCCTTTGAGGTCTGCCGTAAAAGGGGATTTTCCTGTGCGGACTTGATGTATCGTAGTGCACTCATTCCATGTCAAGGTGGAGGCGATCTCTTCAGGGAGGGCGAAGTCAGAGTAACCTTCCAACGCCAGAGTGAGGCGGATGGGTCGTTCTTGTCCGGTTGTGTGCAGCAGGTGTTACTCCAGGAGATGTCTATCGATCTTAAGATGGCAAAGTTGGAGTCTATCTCACAGTTCGTTTGTGCCATGAGATAACCTTCTTCGACGATGTCGTCTACCGATTCATTGTTGACAATACCGACATTTGCTGGTAGCCATTGGAAAAGGAATTGCCAACCAAGTGTTGAGCATTTGCTGGTAGCCATTGGAAAAGGAATTGCCAACCAAGTGTTTTAGCATTTGCTGGTAGCCATTGGAAAAGGAATTGCCAACCAAGTGTTGAGAGTGAGTGGTGTAGACATGGAACGATCTCTGTGATTGAGGGTTCAAGAGTGTCTTTTGGATTGTTCGCGATGGTTGTGGAGTGGGACTGCGTATCTTTGAAGAAGTTGATTGTGGTTTATCTCCTCGTTGTGTGTCGTATCAAGGTGTTGGAGGGTACTTAAAAAGGTGACAGATTCCGCGTGGAAGATTAAGGTGAATGAGCCGACTCCCCGTGACGGTACCGGAAACGTGGCAAAACGCACGGCAAAGAGTAGTCAGCAAACAAACCCGCCAAGAGTGGAATCGCAGGAGTTTTATGCATTTTTTCGCTTGTCTGGTGCTAAATGTTGGCGTAAAATTGTAATCTTACGCCAAGCTCTATCGCAAGGCTACCGCTGCCAGTGCAAAGTTCGATCCTTCCGCCAAAAACAGAATCTTCACTGCCACCGAGCACAGATTGCCCCTTGGATGCGTGCTCTCATATCGTGTACACTCATTGGCCAAGTGAGATTTCAATTTCTGCTTCAGCCACTTGTCTAGTAGTGCGTCTAGACATCGCATGTCGAGCAGATGATCGCCTACGTTGAGCAGTCCACCTCGGATGATGAGGCAAACAGGATGTTCCTGGATTCCCTGTGGGAGATGTCGGCAGCGGTGATGAATAGATTGTGTGCAGCGAAGCAGCCTAAAATGTCACACTTTACAAGCATATTTATTCTTAAAAGTGACGGGTGTACTCCTGCTTAGCAAATTGTACTAAAAAGGGAGACAAAAGAAGGCCGAACTACATACAAGATTTACTGGATGTAAGTCTCAATTGCTTTGGGATATATTGTATACGAATGACAATGCTGGTTTGACCATCAGTAGTATATGAATACACAGATATGTACATAGATGAAATTCAAATGTCAGAGAAATAGTGATTGATTAATCCGGAAAGTCAGTTAATCTGGAATTATTTCTGAGAACTAAAGTGTCCGGATTAACGAGGGTTTCACTCTGAATATTTATTGTCCTCTTGTGTAACCTCTATATATACATACAGTATAGTCCATTAGTGAATAAGCAAGTGATGCCTATATATTGTATGAGCTCCCGCCGATGTCAGGGTGATGTTCCCGCCTGTTACTGATTGTGGCAAATCGAAAATTTGTTGTTGCTAAAGTGATTGCCTATCTTTCTTATGTGTGTGTTGTGCTGTGAGGATAACAAGCAACAATATATTCCAGTCTATATAGCACAGCAGGTACACACTGCATGTACATGTCTCTCGCTATATCTGTCTGTCTATCTATCTGTCCACATGTATACAGTATGTGATTTTATATACGCTTACGATCATTTCTGCAATGGATAGAGACTATCACTGGAAGTTGATTTAGTCTGACTTGATGGTGCTGGCTGATATTAGCCCGAGAGTTCTCCTCCCTCGCTGTCTGTGGCACACATCAACTAGCTCCCACCTCTCCTATTCTGACTGTGGGACGGACTACAACTATTGAGGGAGAGGGAAAGCAAAGCCGAATGTTATCTGGCGCTGTGTTGGCCGGGAGAAGATCAGATGAAATCCGTCTCAGAGATGTAAACGTCGGATTGGCGTGGGAGAGTCCCCCCGACTGCCTGGTACGTATTATCCCTGTCCTTTGCTTTGCTTACCACCAAACCCCAACAGCCTTCATTCTCCCGCCTCTCGCCTTCGTCTGTTCGTCGTCGAGCCTCCCCTCCTCCAATCCCCCACAACAAGTAGACCACTTTGGAATGGTGTAACCCCCTCTCCCCCTACACAGAAAAAAACGAAGTCAGTGGAGTATCAGCTTTGCCATTTTGTATCCTTAATCTTAGAAGCGGCGAACGATTGGGAAAAACACACCGGTGGCAAATCTAGAAACAGAGGAGGAACGCCTTAAGAACAACAGAACTCTCACATTCCTACACCTAGCATCAAGTCGGACTAATTGAACGAATGATTAGATAATTCCAAATACGACGCTCAAAAAGTCATCTCAAGGATCGACGACTGACAAACACTCTCTTGTCCATCCGGTCTCCCCTTTATTCCGCAACTCTTGTGCGGGGCTGCTGAGGAGATCGCGGAAACTTCCTTCCGCTCTCCGATTGTGTGTGGTGTGAGTCTGTGATAAGAGATCGCCCATTGACACAGACACGTAAGTACCAGAAATGCAGAAATGTTCTCAGATATTTTGGTAAGATTGAATTTAGTCCTCTCACGCGTACTGGAGAAATTCTTTTCTAGCAGCGTTGTTTCCCGAGTGGATCTATTGTGCGTGTTGCTGTAATCAACGTTTTTGACTGCGAAATCAATATTAATTCTTTTTTCTCCTTCTGCTGATAGAATTTTCAAAAGAAGAAGGACACTAATCGCCACAAAACACAGATAAATACAAAAGGAGCAAGAACGACGGAGAGGAGTGCGGGAGGGCAATTCGAAACTGTTTACGGAATTGCATGGGCAATCAGTAATTTCCGCATCTGCTTATGGCACAGAGGGGGACGAGCAGAGGCGGCAAGCTATCGCGGAGTGGTGCAGTGACCAGACAGTATGCCATCAGGACAGGATCCGATACCGTCGTCTATGATCGGCATGAGCAGGAGAACGTCGGCGAAACGGGAGAACTGCTGGTGAGAGAAGCAGCGATCCCCTATTCGCCGGGATCTGCTGCTCTGACACGCCACCTCTCCCTCAGGCAGCACCAGCAGCAGCAGCAGCGCAGATATCTCCCCAATCATCACTCTCTACGACACTCCAGGTCGCCTCAACCAGACTCGTCAACAAACCAACCGACTCTGTTTGGAGGAGGGGGAGGAGGCGGAAATGGAGGAAGACGCCATTTTAGCGCACCGGCTATCGACGACGACCATCTCCGCCAACTGAAACCGCCAACGAGAACGCCGACGCCCCTGTCAACCACACCTGTAGTCCTGAGGGAGGCGACCAGTCAGGGCTCGAAGACACGGGAACATCTTCCCCAGTGGTCAGAAGATCGAACGAGAGCAGCAACAGCCTCCTCGATCATGAAGTCAAGCGGTTCGGGCAATACTACCCCTGGAGGAGCCGGGCCCGGGACGAGCAGCAGTAATTGGCGTGAGGACAACCGCTATCTGGGTGTGGGTGGCCTTGTTCCGGGTAATGCGGGAAATTTGGGCAGTCTGGTTCACCAGAAATCGAACGAATCGCACGACTCCACTGCCAGTTTCGTCAGTATGGCTAGCGTGGCCAGTGGCAGTAGCGGAGGGACTGGCGGCGGCCCGGGTGGCGGTTTGGTGGGCAGCAGCAGCAGTGGGGCAATGCCGACCAGCAGTCCGGGCTACGCGAGTGGTTCTGAGGTAAGCGACTTGTGCTGTTGAGATGTGTGTGCAGAAAAAAGAGATGGCGTGATGCTGATCCCCCAAGAGAGGAGAGTTCAAACATAAACGTTCAAAATAGACCATTCAAAAGAATTAATAGTATCCCTGAACCGGTCTCTACGTTCGTCGACAAGGCAGGAGGGCAATTGAATAAAAATAAACTTCATAAAAACTTTAAATGTTTTTCTGTATGAACAATTAGGAAAGAAGCATGAAATTGAGAAACGAAAAATTGAGGGTACTGCTATATTTTACGAATTCAAAAGTGGATTACTTCCTTGAACTCTCTCCTTGAATGAAGATCATGCATATGAAAGAAAGAACAATTACGTATTTTGTACCTTGTAGTACTAATCGTTTTATGATCTTTGGATTTTCTTTAATGTTTGCTGGAATGTCCATTGGATAGGTGTTATATATAATTATGAAGCTTTAACATAAATGGTTATAATACCTTATTTGTCACGTTAACAAAAACTTCTATTAGGCATCCTACAGTGTAAGTATTGAGCAAAACATTTGCGAAGCTGTGCAAGACTTGAACAATTTGTAATCATTTACAAAAGTAACCTACAAGCTTGTATTTCTCCAAAATTAGGATAAGACACGGTCGGAGGATTTTTTGTTTAAATCACATGTAATCTGAGGATATACACAGCGAATAAACAACTTTGTAAAATTTATATATGATTATACACGTCAGTTAAAAATACCCTCCTGTGCCATTTAACATGTAAAGATAATATTATACATAAATATAATCATGTTTGCCGCTGTATGTTTTTTAATAATAATAATTTTTATTCGCCACCAGGGATTCATTTTAACAAATAAATAAATTTTAATTTTGTCGGTCAGGTTAACGGTATAACTATAAACATATAACCTTCATATAAACAAAATAGAACAGCTGTTTGGGAACGAAATAAACTGAGAAACACACAAAGCTTCAAAATATAACTAAAAAACAACAACAACAAAAGCCTTTACATAATGAACAAATATAGAAAACGCCCCTTAAAATAGGAAAACAAAATTAAACTAAATAATTTTATTAACCTGAACCAAACAAAAAACATTAAATACATAAGTTATTATTTTTCTTCTTCTTTTTATCCAACCTAAACAAAGCCCATGGTATGGCTAGGGGTACCAGAGGAGAAAGACTTCCAACTAACTTGCATATCATCATTCTCTGTGCTTGCATATTTGGATAAATGTTTATCACATAGGAGACATATATTTATCATACAGACCTTTTTGAAATGATCTACAGTACTGTCTGCATTTCAGTGACGAAAAAATGGTTTTATTACTTAAATTTCCCCAGTTATTTATCACCATTATTCAGTTTTGGTAACTTTTCTTCCTTGTTTCTTATTGAATTTGTTTTCTATATTAATCATCTGTAAGGGTAGGAAGAAGCTCTGGAGATCTCGTGACATTTCCACCAAAACTAAGATCCGAATGGTGAAAGCCCTGGTATTCGCGGTAGCCACATACACTTGCGAAACGTGGACCTTGAATAAAAATGACTACAAGAAATTCGACGCATTCGAAATGTGGTGCTGGAGACGCATTCTCGTGATCCCTTGGACTGCCAGAAGAACAAACGATGCAGTTAGGTCGCAAGTTGGAGAAACCACAACTCTCTCAAGCTTG
>JAUYWV010134747.1:0-10917 GCA_032274565.1 Nematoplana nigrocapitula
TCATGTTCGTTGTGTGGTTGAGCGTGGCTATCCTTTACTACTTACGATGGTCTGGATTTTCGTGACTTTCTCCATTTGAGGAAACAAATGTTGGATCAGTGGTGAGAGAACATACAGCTGTGCTGCCAAATAATCGAAATCGATTAAACCACTGTACATGTGAACAATATGGTCGCTGAATTCAACGTGTTTACCGTTTGCAGCTGAAAGTAATACCACTTCGAACTCTTTCAGGATATTGTCGGTTTCTTGACTAAATCGTCCATTTAGATGTAGAAGTATGGAATCAACAGCTTTATAAAATTCCTGCCTAAACAAAGACTCGGGAGTCTCATGATGATGATGTGCCATGCTGCAGACGTTTTTCTATTCTTTGGCATTTTGCTGTGAATTACAATAACTATGCCAACGTTATAACTATAGGAGAAATTAGAGAAAGTAATTTAGAGGTTTTTAGTAATCTCATGCCATCTGTGTCTGTCGTGAGCTATATACCAAGTGTGTGGATTTTTATGTTGCAATTTCGATTTTTACTGTCATTCATTATTGTCTTGATCCAAGTAGCCTTTTGTCTTCCCCTTGCTAAAGTGTGCTGGTTGTTTATGCTGTTTCTAAGTGCTTTGTTTACTGGAGCATTATTATCTTGTCTAAGGATATGTCCTAAAAAATTAGTTATCAAATTAGTCAATAATAATTTGAAAATAACCGTTACTTTGTCTTTATAATGATGGATTGCTCTAGAATTCTTTAGCCAGTTTTATGATTAAGTTATTTACAAATGTGGCAAATTTTGCTCGAATCAGTAATGGAAATTTGTAGATTTTGAATGTGTTACAACAAATCGATTAATAAATCAATAATGATAAATGCAATATGACTGTGGTAAGTGGTGATTTCACTGCGATGTAAGCTGTTCTTCATTTCGAACAAAGTTTCATTAAGACCACATATAAACAACAATACAAGTATATACAGGGTTCCCCGCTTTTTTCAGAATCAAATTCCCTGATTTTTATATATACTAAATAAGTGCATATTAGGTTTCCCAAAGGAATAAAAAAGAAAATTAGAAAAAGATAATGGTATGTAATTACAGAAACAAATATTATATACATTGTTTGAGTGAGTGAAGCGAGCGAAAACTTTTTTACTTTCTTTAGATAAGTGTAAAATTGATATTAAAAAATGAAAAATAAAGCCATTTAGTTTTCCCTGATTTTCCACAAATAATGAAATTCCCATTTTCCTTTTCCCTGATTTTAGCTCATATTGTCATTTTCCCTGATTTTTCGATGATGCGGGGAACCCTGTATATATAGCGTTGGTAGTCTCAAGAAGGCCTAAAAAGACCATTAAAATGGAGCCTGTGGCCCCTATATGGATAACGAATCAATACTTACTGCATACTGTGCCCAGCCATTCTACATATAAGCGTACAAAATTTCAGCTCTCCCTGAATACACTGCCAATTAATTTTTGCAAGCTCTCCATGTGATCACATTTAGAAGGTTACCATTATTTACATTTGAAATAAATTTGGAAAATATAAATAAAACTCACTTAATATTTATTTAAAATTATGAATACTGGGAATAAGTTCAAAATTTTGAAAATGATTTTGTATTAACTAATATTATCAAGGTCTCAATCTATCAACCCTAAAATTAAATAAAATTTAAAATATTACCAATAAATCCAAAGATCCATATAAATATACATTGAATATACAGTAAAGTTATTTCTATATCAATAAATAATAATTATTATTAGAAGAAATATATAAAAATAATATTACAAATATTATAAAAAGTTTTAAAAAGTGATAAATCTATATGTTATTACGAAATCTTAGGATAGATACACCTTGGATTTCAAATAAAAATAGAGGAAGTATAAAAACAAGTTTAGTAAATATAAAGTTAAAATTCATTAAATCATTAATAAAAAAATTTAAAAAAATTTAATAGACAGAATAAAATTTAAAAACTTTATACTAACTAATAAATTTTACCTCATTAGATTTTGGTTTTAACCAATCAATAACCTCCTTGGTCATAACTGGAATATGATGTTTGTCAGTGTCCATAATATTATATGCATGGCCATTTACCAAGTGTTGAACATTCCGATACTTGATTGTATTATTCAATGGTAACAATATGAATAGTTCTGAAACTGAAATAAAAAAATGTAATATAATTTTTTTGAAGTATAGGCCTATTATATTTTTCATATAGAGTTTCCTCAGGTTGTAGAAATATCAAAATCTGATATATCATTAAGATTTATATAATAACTTGTACAGTATTTGACAACTATTAATAGTTATAACTATAATAAATATAACATAAATGTATTTTTTAGATTTTAAAATAAAGAAAAAACAGTATTATAGTGGAACCTTTTTGTACAATACTTTTTAATCTACAGGGTTCCCCTCGCTTTTTTCAGAATCAAATTCCCTGATTTTCCCTGATATTAATATATACTAAATAAGTGCATATTAGGTTTCCCAAAGGAATAAAAAAAGAAAATTACCAACAGATAATGCTATTACAAAAAGTGTTTAATAAGACAGCATTTAATATATCTATATAAAAATATAAAAGCGACCAAATTTTTTTAAACTTTCTTTAGATACATGTAAAATTGACATTAAAAAATAAAATCAAAGTCATTTAGTTTCCCTGATTAAAAATAATAATAATGAAATTTCCAGATTTTAACTCCTATTTTCATTTTCCCTGATTTAAGCTCATATTGTCATTTTCCTTGAGGCGGGGGAACCCTGAATCAAATATTCTCTCTAAATTATATATTATTTTATCAATCTAATTGGACTCATTTATAATTAATACCTTTGTAATCAGATACTTTGGATTAAGTATAGGTAAAAATTATATTTTCTTGACCTTTTAAAATATATACATAAATCCATTTAATAAATAATAATAAGTAAGAAAAAGGGGGATGCATGTCACTGACAAACTTATGAAGTAGCTTCTGCTTCAACCCCTTTAAAATTAAATCGCTTTTGTATTTCCTTTTTGCTCATAGAAGGGAAACTGTTACTATTATTATTTTATATCACTTTCATATTTATTGATATTGACTAACTTTCATTCAAGTGGTTTCAATTGCTAAAAAATAGTTGTAAATTTGAATTTTCAATAAAGCAAATAATTAATTAATTTTTACATCGAAATGCATATTATAACAAAAAATATGATAAAAATTGATTTCAATAATATAAGACTATAATGCACTTTTTACAAATAAAGCATAACATAATATGATATAAGCACTATAAAAAATAAAAAATATACTTATCAAAGAAATAGTTGACTAACTGATACTAAATTTTAGATACTATTATGATATGTACCAAAAAAATCTATGAATGAGATAAAAATCATAATTAGGGTCCCAAAACATCACTAATTATTGTGAGTTTTTAGCTGAAAATATCAAGAGTGTTATATACTGGGTGTTACAATAGTGACACAAAATTATTTCATATATATAATATAATCCTACACAATTAAAATAAAATATATGTATTACAGAATATAACAAAAGACAAACTGTTAATTAAGAATTTTGTTAAAGTTCCCTCCAGCCTTCTAAAGACAAAACCCATTGTCTAACTGAAAAAACATACTTTGGCACAGGTACAGTACACATCAATTTCCCTGATGTCAAAACACAAATTATTAGTTAATAATTTTTTTTGCAGCTTCCTCCATCCTTCTCACGACATAAATTTACCCATTGTCTAACTGAAAACATACTTTTTGGCACAGCTCACATCAATTTCCCAGAGAGCACCCATAATCATCTCCATGAGATCAATGATTTTCTCCATAAATCTTGTCCTTAAGGATGTCCCAAAGGAAAAAAAACAAGGAGTCAGTACCAGCGATCTGGGTGGCCACTCAATCAGTCCTTGGCATCCAATCCATGTTCCATGGATCGGGCACGTCTACCACTGAACCATTTCAAATTTTTTGATGAGACATAAAACTGTAGATAGTACAGGAAAACGCACACTGTATAATCTGGCAGCTTTAGAAGCATAATTTGTATGATAATATTTTTTAATAATGGCAATAAATATCTAGAAATTTGAATATACCTAATAGATAGCTAGGAATATAATTTCAAATTGGTTGTCTGAAAATACTAGAGAATATAGGAGGTAGATTGCTTGTTCAGTGAGAAGTGGAGATGTATTGATCGTAAACTGCCTATTATTAAGTCCTATATTCAAAAAAGAAATGTATATATATTTGTCAAGTTGTCTGTGTGTGTGTGTTCCAGGTGGGCGGCCGGACCATTGGTGCCAGCAACCCAAAACTTTGCATGGGTGACCCCTTAACACTACGGGTACCATAGGGCAGCTAGGTCGACCTCCGAGGTCGAGGTCAAGGGGTTGGTGTCGAGGTCAAGGAGGCTACAAATAGTAGAATGGTAGGTATTATGACTTTTTTATTTATTTAAGCAATAGTTGTATTGGTGGCTAGAAGCAAATTTTGACTATTTGTAAACTATCCGGATGGTTGGCAAATGACTTCAATGGCCACCCTTTATGGAATAATTTTTTGATAGGGTTAGACATAGTTCCTATAATGTTATATATATCTTATATAATTTAGTTATCATTTTGTATAAGATGCCAATCTTGATACAATTTTTAAGAATTGACGTAGTTTCTTGCAATTTATCTTCAGGGTTCCTACAAATTATGTACAAAATTTTCACCGGTATTTTTAAGGTGTGAATATGAAATTTAAGGTATATATTTGCAAAACATGTAACAAACTTTAAGATAACACTGATGTCTTTTAACAAACTGTCCAAATCTGTTTGCAATTTCACTAAACCCTCTTCTTTCTCTTTGGCTTTTCGTGGAAGTACATTCGATTTGAAGATATGCTGCAGCTGTTGATTGGAGATTTCAGCCATTGATTATCTGCATAAATTGTTATTACAAGCGAAAAGGTGGGGGTGGCAGTAAATAATACAGCACTAAGTCAAAATTTCCAGTATTTTGCCTGATCTGTAATACAAATGACATTTCCAGGAATTTTCCTGACGGTTGGGAATTCACAATTCAATTTTCCATGATTTTTCCTGTTTTTTAAGGCTTATGGGAACCCTTTATCTTGTAGACCCTATAGTTACTATTCAAAGCATTTATATTTATAATGAAATTTGTAGAAATAAGAAATACTGGCAATTGCTGACTGAAGCTTTCCACATAACATGCTTAATGGTTGAATAAACAAATTTATGAATGTCAAGTGAGTTTTAGTCGATTAAAAATTTTTGACAAAAAACTTCGATTTTTTCTGCTCTAAAATCTAGGATAGTCCTTTTTTAACCTATTAATATTATTAGTAATAGTACTGCTATTTATAGAGAATATTAAAGCTACAATACTTTAATAATACAAAATGAAATAAGTGACTCAGTTTTACACGAATATCTTAAAATCATAACATTTTGTAATAAAGTTCTATTTCTGAAAATGTCTTCTAAAAAAATACAGAGCAAATACATTATACTAACCAACCATATGTTGACACACTAACCATATATTGAGCATTTTCAGAAAGTTGGAACTATTATCAGTTAATTACAATTCCAAAGAATGTTTTTTTCAAAAGGTCACAATTACATTGACAACCATACACCTTTTCCAAAAATACAAAATAAATGTGAAAAATACAGACAATAATAGTTAGCACTTGAAAAATAATGTTACAACACTCTTGTTTAAATATGCTAACATTTCACCAGTGCAGGCCTCCCACTCACTTTTTAAAAAAAGTAGGACAACAGTTTAACAAAAGTAGGACAAAATAAATTTAGATAATACTATATTTGAATTTTAACTTGATTATAATGGCACAACAAAGATATTTGACAATATGCTATTCCATCCACTCCTGCTTACGTATTGTAAGTAAAATATATGTAAACATATGAGCAAACCAAGGAAGTTCTTCCAAAAAATTATTAAGTAACACATGGTGCAGCCAGTCTTAAAATCATGAAACACATAAGTTCAAAACAGTGTAGTACATAAATGTTTTATAAAACTCTGCAAAACTCACTGGACCCAATGAGAGCCATCAGCTGTTCATGGGTCATAAAACATTCATCTGTGATTTCTAGCAGCTCATCTGCCTTCTCTTCATTGAAGTCCTCCCTTCGAGTCCATGAGTGTTTGAACCATGAATATACATCATTAACAAAGTGATCTATATCAAAAGACAATGCTGCAATACCTTTCATATAAGTTGTATGCACAGGAGTGAGAATACAAGTTCCAAAGTCAACTGTTGGTTGAATGTGGCTTGTAATTAGGAATTTAGTAAGTTTAGTAAGAAAATACTTATTTACGGCAGGTCCAGCCATGGAAATCTGAAGTAAGTACAGTATTTGGGTTCAAGATCACATGTATTCAGAAACTTCTCGAAAACACTCAACAAATTGTCAGCTGCTGCATGTCCCAGGAAAACAGAATCAATGTAGATGACAATAATTCTGCCCCACTTTACAGACCAATAACTTAGGTGGATATCCAGCTGCTTTTTTACTTGTTTTGTCATTGTTTCATCAAAGTACAGGGTGAAGAATTTATTGTTCAACTTGCAGTCTTGGAGAAAAATTGACCTCAAATGAGGTGCCAAGCCATGGGTCAGTAGATATGATACCTTTGTGGGTCCCAAGCTTAATTTGCCAGCAATTTCGGAATCCAGAAATGTATCATGACAGAAATTAGCAGTGTTTCTAAATAACTAGAAACTCCAGTTATATGCAGAAGGCATTAAAGCAACAAAATCTCGGCCTTTTTTATTCTTCATTCTTCACTTATTGGAGCCCAGCCCAGTCCAACCTTATCAACTTCTAAAGTAAGTGTTCTTGACTGGGATATAGATGTTCGAATAACTCCTTGACCTTGACTAGCTTTCATATTTATCTTATGCTTGTTGCCATCTGCATTTTGTGCAAACTTTGCAATAAGATGCAAGAATATCACCCTTTATAGTATCATACAATGAGGAAACTAGGTGGTTATTTTTATCTTTCTTGGTTAGCCATGGACTGTTAAATACCATTTTCCTAGTCAACAATTATATATTTATAGCAATATAATATAATATAGTGAAAAAATTTGAAAGATAAATTCTAAACATATAGGTATAAAATAAATGTTTAGTATATATAAATAAAACTAAATATAAGAAATATAAAATATAACTCAAATGAAGCAGGTTGTACTAAATTACATTTTATCAGTAGCAATTAGAATTCAATGATATACCTTTATATATAGAAATAAATTAATAAAGATAGATTAATTTACAGTTTATATTTTGTTTTAGACTTGATTAATGTGCACAAAATATCACTGAAACTGAATTAACAATTGGAATTGATCTAACAAAAAAGAAATTTTAGCCATTAAACATAAAAAAGTATTAATTAATATGGTACATAAGTCTACAAATGTCCAACTATATATAAATATCATTCATAAAGTATTTTATAGAGATAGATTACAAGTGTTATACAATAAAAACTTTTTAAAAATAGGTCATAGGACAAATAATAATAATATTTTATTTTTGCCACCAGGGCCAGAACAAACAAAGAACACAATTAAACAAATAACTAAAAAGGGACGTTCGGTCAGGTTAATTTGAACTATCAATTCCCCATATACATTTAAACAAAACATAACAGCTGATGTCAACAAAATAAAAGAAATATACAAAAAGCTGCATTATGACTATGAAACAAACAAAAATAACAACAACTAAAGCCTTCACATAATGAATAAACATGGAAATTGGGAAAACAAAATAAAACTAAACAATTATATAACCTGTACCGAACAAACATTAATTACATGTTATTATTTTTTAATCTAACCTAAACAAAGCCTCTGGAATGGCTAGGGTACCAAAGGAGAAAAACTTCTATCTAGTTGGCCCCACCTAATGTATTAATTTAAAGTTTATTTTCTTTAATTATTTAATAAATGCATTTTTAATCTTTTTCTATATTTCTATATATTATATATTATATCAATATTACTATGCATTCACATGTAATAAATTATTTATTATATTTATAATAACATATATTTTGGAAAAAAATGTTTATTTTTACTTTAAGAGTATATTATATTACTTAGATGTAAGATTTCCTATATGATGATTTTATTATATATAGTTATATGGAAGGAAAAAATAATAATTGCTAATATTAAAATATGTCATTTATCATTTATATTAACAAACTACCAAAGTAATTTGAAAATCTGAAGAAAAAACAATTTGGGCATTAATGGGTTAATAGATTTTTAAAAATGATAATAGTTGAAAATTAATATCAAGCATTAATTATATATGACAATATATAATATATTTTATCATTTATTATTAAAATAGTTTAATAAGATAAAATTTCTTAATAAGCAGTTTTTATGTAGTTTGTTCTATTTTAATAGTATTAATATTTATATAATTATACATTATATATTTGATTAAAAATTCTTTTAATAATTTATATTTTTATTGAAACTAATGCTATTTAATTATTAAATAAAATTATAATTTTAGCTATTTTATATTTTAGTATCAAACAGCTATAAATTGTGGAATAATCTTGAATAGAAGCTTGATGGAAATTGTGACTATATCATGGCCATGTTAGAAGTGATACTTATTTCGCAGTTAGGACAAATTTCTAGTATATTGCATTGCAAAAAAATATATATTTTACATTTAAGCTTATCTCGGAATTTAGGTGTGTAATAATCTATGTTTTAGTGATTAGTTTATTTTGTAATCTATATTCAGTATTGTATTTATATTTCAGCCTGATGGTTATCGAATAACTGAAAAACAAATGTCAACTAGTGTTCTTGTTGTCCTTCTTTGTATCTTTCATCTTCGTAAATTTAAACTATTTAATTAGGTAGAATTTAGGGCTGGCTTGAAAATTGCACAGGTGTCTGTACTTTGCTTTTGGCGGGGTAACCCAAGCATTATACTATACAGTATATCTAGATAACCTATAGACACATTTCGCTTTATTAACAAAAAATGAAATCATATTTACTGAAATTAGGTAGCAAGAATTCTTTTTTTGTAATGTCATGTATAGAAATATTTGGAACTTTGATTACAAAAATTTAGGACATTGTTTTTTTATGTCTTAATCTGTTTTGCAATATTTTTCAATAAATAATTTTTTTTTGGCAATAAAATATAGGATAGCCTATAATTTCACATTGATTCAAGTTTCAAGAAGGTACAAATCAATCAGAATTAATGTATCAATGAATTATAGGGAGATTCGTAATTAATGTCCATTTTCAATTTTTTTTAAAAACAAAACAAAATGATAAGTTCCAATGTGTTATTACATTACAAAATGTACTATAATTGTCAGACAACTTATTATTGTACATAATTTCCTTCACATTCAACAATCAAGTCCAAATCTCTCTTCAATTTTTCAAGGGCCTTTGCCATCATAGATGTTGGAAGCTGAGCTTCTAGGAATGTCTGCAGATCCTCTATTTTTGTAAAGTCCAGTCGGTTACGGATAGATTCCAGACGGGGAAAGATAAACCTGTCCCATATGTTTGTATATGGAGAATATGGGGGCTGACGGATCAGTTTGACATTCTTTGATGCAAGAAATTCAGTCGATGAATGAGCTGTATGTGGCCGCACATTGTCATGAATCAATTGGATATTCTCCATGGGTAGTGTTTCTGGAAATGATCTAAAATGCTAGCCCATCTCATGGAGAAAGAGAATGTAGGAATCTGAATCAATTGTGCCATCCACCACCTTGAAGAAGTGTTCACCCCTGAGTGACACAGCCACTATGACCATGATTTTCTTGTATGTTGTTTTCCGTCTGGTAGTTTATAGTCGATCACCATGGGGCGCATCCAAGATCCAATGTTTTTGTGTGGCTGTAACTTTTGCAAATAAAACCATTTCTCATCAATGATCACTTGATTTTTCTGCACGAGCCTGGACTGTAGAGACTGATTCATTAGTCTACACAACTCTACCCGAGAGTGACAATTATTGTCACAGAGAAGGCAAGGAACCCATCTGGTGCACATCCATATCAGTTGCAAATCATCATTAAGAATTCGTTGGATCATTGAATAAGATGAACCAGTGAGTGTCACCAACATACAAATGGATAAGGTGTTATAAGCAGTAACTCATTTATTAATATCGTTGATTGCACCTTGACATCGTTCACTCATTGGTCTACCATGACTAGGAGAATAATTGAATCCGACCCGGGTACCCTCTGAAAACTCTTGGACAAGCCGTCTCACGTGTTGAAGACTAACGGCATCATCAAGCCATGCAGTCAACAATTATTCATGAATTGCAGGTGGTTTGACACCATTTCGTCGTGAAGTTTTAATGTAAAAGACCATCTTATCAATATAAAATTCCATGATTCAATAACAACAGCTCTTAATCAATAAAACAAATATTTAATACAATATTATAATATTTGTTTGTTATAAATCCAGCATTGCCAACAATAATGTTACGTCAATTTAATTCAGAGAATTTTTTATTTTGCAGTACTAGCTAATCAGCAATCAATTTTTAAAACATGATTATAAATATGATAAAGACTAGCTGGTGTACCCGGCGTTGCCCGGGAGGAAATGAAAACTTCTTTTCTGATAATACCCGTGCCCTATATGGGTGGAAAACAATGGCTACTGCAGAAATAAGATGCCTACGGCTTCACCTATAGGACAACCCTGAGAACAAAAAAAAATTGTTTTCCTGCGGAAGGCCATAGGCATCTCTCATATATAGCATTCAAACTCAGTTCTGTAGTATATCG
>JAUYWV010134758.1:0-10917 GCA_032274565.1 Nematoplana nigrocapitula
TTATAGTTTTAGGGTAAAAAATTGGGGCCCCTAAGCTTGTGGACACCCCCCTTAGAAAAATCCTGGTTGCGCCCCTGCTATCGTGCACCGCCATCCAGAATGGGATTGTGCACAAAATACCTAAACATGTATCTGGCAAAGCGAACGCATTGAACTAAATGAAAGTAATTGATATGACATGTGCGCCGAGAATTGTATGGTTTCAAACCATTTTTTCCTCTCACAATACGCCAACCAAAGGTTTTAGATATGCCTGTCCTCCGGTATTTGCCTCAACCAATTACTCAGAAAGGAATCGAAAGCGTTATATGCAGAGCTAGGAATTGACAGCACTACTCCCGCGCCGCACACCACCCTCAGCCGACACATCTGTGTAGAACTGTAGATAAGGAAGTCAAATTTCCCCTGGGAAGTGGGAACGGATGGTATTCGTCCTCCAAATGGACGGCCTCATTGCCACTGCGGCAGCTGCCACCTCTCAACTAGAGGTGTACGCTCCACCCTTTGTTCCCCCCAATGCCACAAGGCAGGTGACGGGGGAAACTCAACCAGTCTGGGACTAGTCGGTACCTGCTACTGGTCGTCAACATGAATTTTTAATGACAATTTAAAAAAGTATGCGCAAAATTTTTAATAAGATTTTATTCGTGGCAGTAGACAAAGGGGTCTATAAAATAAAATCAACAAAAAGTTTCAGGACAACAACAAATAATAAGTAATAAAAAATATTGTTCTTCCAGTTCATGGATTTTTATTTATGAGGAAAGTAACAAGTATTTCATTATAATTGAAGTCCACTGTGATACTTATTATAGCTGTAACTTAGAGAAGAATTAAGCAGATACTTATCAAAATGTAATATCTATGTTTTTGCTCATCTTATAGATTCGCTAATTGTCAAAACGGATTCTGCTTATTTTCTGAGGGCCACTGAATTTTCACTTAGAAGTCCATATTTTGAAAATACGCACCGCCACCCCTGAAAAAAATGCGTACGGGCCTGTAGTGGTGGTGTAATATTAGCGAGAAAGTATAACGTGACGGTATAGTGGGAAAGGGGAAGAGGTGCTCCAGAAATAGTCTTTGTCGTACTACGGAGATCATCTAAAATATTATCGCGTGTCCCTTATATTTACCTGTGTACTTTCCTAATGACTCGCTTTTCCGCATTTTAGATTTGGATGGAGTCACCGCATAGGAAGTATCGTCTGTTTCTAATTTTGGTAGTTTCCATATTTTCTTTCGCGAATATGTTGAAAGAATGTCAGCAACTTGTCACTCAGGTAAAGAAAAAAATGAGATTTCACTTTTGATTCCCCAAAAAATCAGTGATTTTCCGCAAATGTCACGCGTTTATTAGTAATATTGAGGTTGGATACTTTCTCTATATAGTTTATCTCTGCAATTTACAACATAATTCAGTTATTTGATGTACTAGCAGCCAGATCATTTGAGATTATGATTAAAAAGTGAAAGCTTAAGAAAGAGCTGTCCATTGTGTATAAATTAAACCTGGCTTCTCTTACTAACATTTATTTACTATAGATGCAATTAATTTATATCTTTCCTCTTGTTGTTGTCTGTGATGGTAAAAGTTTAATTTAGGTATATGAATAATAATATAATAACCTGTGGCCCGCTTCAGCTACGCGTGCAAGTGTTTTTATGAATAACCGACATTTGGGAATATTTGTAAATTGGAATTAGAAATCTTTATAATCAAGAAGTAAATAAAAAGTAGCTAGCGCGAAAGACGAACCACACTCGCCTATTGCGCAGCGCCGTAGTTTCGCTTGTGTTCAACGCGAGATAGATTACGCCACAGTGAGAGAGAAATTCAATAGATCAGTTTGGCCGACTGTGCATCTTTAAGCCAGCCTGTGTGTGAGTGAGTGAGTGAATCAAGTCGTGATGGCTCGCTCTCTCTGTCAGAAAACTGACCAATCAGACGACGCGTTCTAACGGTACGCGACCGACCGACCGACCCAACAACCTATGAACCACGTAGCTTGTTTAATAATATATAGCTACTTTAATTAATTGTAAAAATAGAAAAGGTAGACTAGCGGCTGCATGAAGGTAGGTCAAACTAGAGTCCAGATAAGATTAACTTAAAATCATTTTATGCTAAAATCATTTTAGGAAATCCCTGAAAATGAACAAAATTAAAATATAGCTTTTTGCCAAACCCGTTAACAACTAGTCAAAAAGCTGCTGCTGTGAATACCATCGTTACACGACTGTCAATCCGTTACGCTTTTCTTTGCAAAACTTCGATAGATTCGTATAAGCAGTTATCTCAATAAAAGGGTTCCTCATTTCACGTGGAGTTCATTGAGTTTGTTTTTGTGAGAATAACTATTTTCTTAACTAGGGAAAAAGTGGTGTATTTCGTCCCGTGAGATGTTTTCCTCTCTATAGGGACGAAATACACCTTTTTTCTCGTGTTAAGAATTATGTTTTTAACAGCGGGACGAAAACTAGGCTTTTCATCCCGCTAAAACACTGTTGGACGGGATGAAAAGTGTCTCTTTTCATCATGCTGTTTCGAAATGTAAGCCATATGGGTTAAAAGTGTCCCTTGATTTAATTATCAATAATTATCAATTATAACACGACAATAACAATAAGTATAGAGGAAAATATAGTTCAATTCAACTGCTAATTTAGTTGTATGTTAATAGTGCAATAATAAGAGAGGAAAGTATATAGTTCAATTCAACTGCTAATTTAGTTGTATGTTAATAGAGAAATAATAAGAGAGGAAAGTATGTAGTTCAATTCAACTGCTAATTTAGTTGTATGTTAATAGTGCAATTGGTTTTGTTGTTTATGTTGAACGGTGGAATCTCAACAGCATTATGCGTTTCTTTTGAAACTACTACAAGTGACCATGAGTACTATTATGCAAGTACTCATTCGCTGTTTTATCATTCTCCCAGCGATAGAAGGTTCTCATCTGAGCAGATGAAACACATCCTACGTTCGCCATTGCCTGCGCAGATGTTAGTCACCAGGTGTGACCACTTAACAATTTTGCCTCCACATCAGAATATCCAAGATACTTAGCAACTTTTTTTGAAACCTATATATAAATTAAAGACAATATTTGTGATTACAATGTGTATTCTCATAATGTAAATTTAAATTTCTGACCTGATATATAGTGTTTTATCCCATTGGTTCTTTACTATACTAAATGATTTCCCAGGAGTCAACAGCAGTCTACCGTCTGCCGTATTATCTTCTTTCAGTTCATCAATATATGGAAGATTTTCAGAAATTCATATCCGATTGTCCGGACGACAGATGTACGTGGTGATGAAAATTGTAGCAATTGTCAACTAGTTTGGTGGACTACGTATTGGAAAGGAGCTATGCAACAAGAAAGTGTCAGATGTAAAATATTTTCAGGGAAAAGGTCGGTGGGTTTCCTTTATTAAATCAACAACAAGAAAATTGCTGAAGACAGAGCTACATTTGTGATTCCTGATGGATTGTATGGAGAAAAAGTTACCAAATATATTGATGAACTGAAAGAAGATAATGCGGCAGACGGTAGACTGTTGTTGACTCCTGGGAAATCATTTAGTAGTAGAAAGCCAATAGGAAAAACACTATATATCAGGTCAGTAATTAAAATTTACATTATGAGAATACTCATTGAAATCATTAATATTGTCTTTAATTTAGGTTTCAAAAAAGTTGCTAAGTATCTTGGATATTCTGATGACGAGGCAAAATTGTTTACTGGTCATACCTGGTGACGAACATCTGCGCAGGCAATGGCGAACGCAGGATGTGTTTCATCTGCTCAGATGAGAACCTTCTATCGCTGGGAGAATGATTAAACAGCGAATGAGTACTTGCATAATAGTGCTCATGGTCACTTGTAGTAGTTTCAAAGAAACGCATAATGCTGTTGAGATTCCACCGTTGAACATAAACAACAATACCAATTGCACTATTAACATACAACTAAATTAGAAGTTGAATTGAACTATATTTTCCTCTAACTATTGTTATTGTTGTGTTATAATTGATTATTGATAAATAAATCACGGGACACTTTTATTATCATGGCTTACATTTCGAAAAAGCGTGATGAATAGTGATACTTTTCATCCCGTCCAACAGTGTTTTAGCGGGATGAAAAGCCTAGATTTCGTCCCGCTGTGAAAAAGTTTGTTTTTCAAATATACATGAATTATATTACTATTGTTTAATGCTGTTTTTAAAAAGTTTTAATTACAGTTTGCCCAGTGTCATAAATGAGCCATTAACAACAAGTTTACATTTATTGCTGTCTATAAAATGTAATCATTAGGATAATTTGTTAAAGCGGTAAATTTTTGTCATTAAAGTTACTGGCTTAGTTAATTATTACACTGATTGTTTTCTAACAGTGCTCATTTTGTATGCATCAATGTCCATATTGAATACAGGCGGAATTTTCACGTTGTTTGTATTGACGACAAACTCGAATTCATTATATAATTATTATTAGACGATCAGATTGTTTGCATTCAAATCCAATATTTTGGTTGCCTAAGATTATCATTAGCAACACTGGAATGTGTTTTACACATATTTATTGCCACTATTCTATTTCAGAGACTGAAATACTTTTTTGACTATAACAACTACATCGAATGGGCGGTGTATTTATCCACGGCAGTTTTTGTCGTTCCATTACTCCAAGGCAATGCCACTCACTGGCAGTTCGAAGCTGAGGCTATAGCCCTGTTCATCGCCTACTTCAACCTCCTCCTGTTCTTCCAGAGGTACGACAGCCCCGTACTGTGTGGAAACAAGAAACTGTAGACACGAAACCAGCTGTTTTCAGTGTTTACTATGCAGATGTCAAATACAGTATGGTGATCACTTAAGTGCATTTTCTAACCAAATACGCCTGAAATAAAACTACAAATTGCACACGGAAACAACAATGTTGAATATTTTTGTAGCATATTATATCGAAAGAAAGAGGAGAGTATGACTAAACTATAGCAGTTACGGAATGTTTATAGATCATTCAAATAATTTTTTATTGAGAAACGATTTAGTTTTAATAATTTTTCATTGCACATGACATTTGCTTACAATTACTTTGGTCAATGTAATATTTGCGTGTGCGCAGGGCTTGTTCAATATATTCACACAATTTTATATCAGCTGAAAGAGAAAAGCGTTATCTAAAAGAAATCAGTTGTGAACTTATTTTAGCGCTCATTGATTTCAAATAAAAGGCTCTTCAATTTTTTGATTTCCCCATTCATTTACAGTACAAGCGGAATTAATCGTGAATATCTACTCTACAAACTTTCATCAGAATTTGGAATAAAAAGTTGAGAGATTTATTCAACTCATCGGCGTCTGTGTGCGTGTGTGCAAATTCGCAGAGTATTTGGTCCAGTAGTTTCGGAGGAGTATCGAAACGAACAGACATACGTAGCTATATAGCTAACAAGTAACATCGACATGAATTCAAACAACCCGTCTTTCAAAAGCTGAGATCAATAAATGCATTGCACAGTAATGTTTCATTAAGAATTATCTGAATACGAGCAAGTTTCTTTATAAATGAAAATATAAAACATATTCCAACTGCTAGGGCAGCATAAGGTTTAACAAGAGAATGCCGTAATAAAATATCTTTAACAAGAAAAAATACTTAAATTCTTTGCAGAAGGTTTTTTTGCGGTGTGAGAGAAACTGTTCAAATATTTTTTAACAACTAGGCTCTTATGAATATCACCATCAGCAAGATATCCGCGGTTTATTTCACTAGGGATTCTCCATATATGATGTGGCTACACGACGTCTACGGAAGTACGACAAAGAAATGTAAATTACTCTTATTATTAAAAAGCAATGGTGATATAGAGTGGGTGAGGATAGGCATTTTACAAAGGCTATTTAATTATAGTTAATATTTTTAAAACTGGATGCCACCTTCATTTGCATTTCAGATTCGAAATCTTTGGCATCTATGTTGTGATGTTTCTACAAATTCTCAAATCTCTCCTCAAAGCCCTCTTCGTCTTCTCTATTCTCATTTTCGCCTTCGCGTTGTCATTCTACGTTCTGTTGCGTATTCCAACCCGCGAGGTAAGCTCCACCTCTCGCTGTCTTCCATGTCTCTTTGTTTTTTTAAAAATCGATTTTTATGATTATAATCTCACATTCAACCGTCATCAGTACTTGTAACAGTTGTAAGAAATGAGCAGGAAATTTGTGGTGCACTCCTGTGTCGTTGAATTAGAAATTTAACAGCTTATTTATGTTTGACTTTGTGGTTATTATTATGCATGGACCAGGTAAAACGGTTTAAGTAAACTGTGTTTGATTATGCACGCAAAATATATTCGCTATAATATATGGCATTTGGTGCTCTTTTGTTAAGACACGTTGTATAAAATCATCTTTTAATATTTAGTTTTTTATTGAAATAATGTCGAGCGAGTGTGTATCAGATATCCATAATTAATAAACAAAATTGAATTATAATACGGGTGTAGTCGCTCATATTTGTGAAATAAAAAAACAAGTCGAATTGGCTGAGCGCTTTCGTCTATTATTCAAACATCGTCAAAGCAAAAGTGAAATAATACAAAATGAGTTTCTCGTTAAACAGCTACCGCTAGTGAACACATATCATCAGGTTCAACTCAACTGAGTTCAGATTAATCAATCAATGTATTCGTACGTTTTTTGATTTCACAAATATGAGCGATTACACCCGATTAATTTTAATGGTTTTTATTTAAAAGTTTAATATGTCCTGACGGATTGATCAAAACAGCTAAAAGTCTAGGTAGTATGGTAATATTTACTTAAAATGGCATATAAATAAGTGGAAGCCATACTTTCAAACTACGTATACTTAGTATGTGTATTTACGAAGCACTATAAATAATTTTGATTATACTGGTAAGACGGCTAAAATTAATAAAAAGAAACCCTTTTGTCATTTTAAATTTTTATTTTAAAACTTCTAAGTGTCAAACCTTCTTGTCAGGAGCGCAAGTTTTTAACAGTTTGTCAGTATACTGTATATACCTTTCTAAAGGCTAATCTGGAAAGACATATTTTTAACGACTAATCAGGACTAAACTAATTCTACTGGTTTGTCAGGCCACTTGAAAATCAATAACATATTTAGGGTTAGATGCACCAACAGCTTGCAAATATTCTTTCTGCAATCTTTGACAGTTCATTAATTATTTAGAAAACGTTTAGAAAACCCGCAAGTTATATATGGCATGGGTTTTTTAGAGAACTAATTGTTTGCTTTTTACTGAACTAAAAATGAACAATTTCACTTAAAATTCCCTTTTTTCAAAATTTCTGACTTCCAACCACATCTGTACAGCATATAGAAAATATGAAGACGGTTCGTCGTCAAATATTTTCTCTGCTATCTTTGACTTTTTACTATCCAAATTGATTTCTAAGCACAAAAAGATTACAGTTCCATTAGGAAACTTTTAGAAAACACAAAAGTTATATATGACATATGTACATATTTTAACTTTTATAAGTTAATGCCTTTTCAAAAACTCTCTGTATATCTTTCACACGTTATTGCTTGAAAATGGTTATGTGTTAAACCGAAACATGTCGCGTTATTAATATATGTATGTTCCTAAACGTTTTGGGGTTTTTTTCTTTCTCCTTCGTATTATACTTTTAATTCCTTTTTTAAAATTCTGACTTTAAACCACAACTGAACAGCATATAGAAAATATGAAGACGGGTTGCTCGTCAAAGAGATTTTGAAACCAAGGGGTATTTTTTCGTTTATTGCGGGAGGAAAAGTGGAAATGACAGTCACTGAGGGAGGAAAAAATGCGAAGATGCTTCAATTGTTCAGACTAAGTTTTGGAATATTCTTCTCCAAACTGACCGGCTGGTGGAGCCAAAACTGATTGAATATTTTATCTGTATAGCGTATGTGGAGTCCAGCAGACACGTACTGATGCGGCTGTTTATAGCCGCGCCATTGAAAGAAACTTTAGACTCCAGCCCATATAGATATGGAATAATGAATAAATCAAGTAGATTGGCAATCTAGAAGTATCGTTGCAAATGTCCAGTTTTGAGCGAAGTGAGCGTAAGATGTGTCATTTGCGCGATGAAGATTGCGTCATTTTGTGTGTCATTAAGATTTTTTATCCACACTAAATGGTAATAAACTAATTTATTAATGTAACGATTTATTCCAAAGATTGTATGAACAAAATAGATTGTATAAAAAATAAATTTGATACAGAAAAAAATATAAATTACTTAGCAAATACATAGCGTACACGTTTAAAATAATACATAAACGATTGATTTGCCAGCTTGGAATTGTTGCCACAGTTGTTGCTGTTGTTATTCAGGACACCCAGCTTGGGCATACAAAGTGTCTCAGAAGGGATGCTAAACCGTTTAATATCACTCAGATGAGGCTGTGTGAGGTAGACACCAGCCCTCACCAAAGTGATACCCTAACTTTCTACGGCATTATGCGCCTCAGAAACCGAGTGGAAACCAAGCTCGTGCTCATGCACGGCGTTGTGAAGGGATGCAAAGGGACTCGGTCAAACTATTTCGCGGACAATACTGTCTTCAATTTGTTCCAATGTCCCTCGCATTACACTGACATCTGGTGGGAAATGGCACGATATAAACTCTACGAAAAGCCCGCGTCGTACAGTGAACATAATTTGACTTGTTCGGCGGAAGCTGCCAATTTAATAAAGATCTATTCGCCGATGGAATTCAACCAGCTCGCATCCATACAACATCGTGGACCAGACATAACACTTCAAAATCCGTAATCAATGATGAAAAACTTAATGAAATATAAATTGTATACGTAGTATACTGATACAATCGTGCCAGACAGATTTGAGCACTTTATGCTCGCCACAGATGATGTTGACTTTATGTGTCGATAAATTGTCAAGCATAGCATAGTAATTGGAATCTGTTTTGTCATGGAGCAGCTCATAGTTTTGTTAGTTCTTTCTTACGGACATCGTTCTCCGGATGTTCCTTTAAATTTAAATGAGGTTTTTCTTCCCATAATTACTTAAAAGTCCTAAAAATAATAACATAATTTTTAAAATAATTCTTATTAGTCAAAATATATACCTATTAAATGTTATAATTTCAAACAAATAACATTAGTTGGGCATCAAATAATATACACAATGATTCATAAATAACTTATCTAACATTATTCTCCCACGTAACGCATTTTAATTTAGGCTATAAGTCATTTCCCGATTTCGAGTTATAATGAACAAAACTTTCAACCGTTCAAACTATTGTTCACCTGCATTGATCTTTCATTTGCACGGTTTAATTTCATCGCCGCTTTGTTTTAGGTATACGACGAAATGGTGATTCGATACAGACGACTGGAGAATTCCCTCGTGAAACAATTTCAGAATTAAATTAACCATTCATAGAACTAACTATCTTTCCAAATAATGTGAATCTAGCTAATATTAATTTGCTTATTGAGACATTTTGACATTCCTGATTGATTTACTTTGAATAAAAATTGACTAACTGGCCTTCTTTCCCAGAATTCCATTATATGTTGTATGTATTTTTTATATAAATATTTGCTATTGAAAAGTTATACTCTTATCGTGCCAGAATTAAAATCTAATATGGACCATATAATTCGCTTTAACCTGTCAGAACACCTCTACCAGAATGTTAATACTCCTAGCTTTGAAATCATTTGTGCTATTTACAGTTCTATTGAAATCACGTGAAATATGCGGGATCGGGGGATTCAATTAATCTATATCTGTCAGTCAGTCTGATTATCCTGACAGAAAGCAGAGTTTTCTTGTCGGAATCTGTTTTCAAAATAAGGTACAGTAGCTTGCATCTGTTGTCATTAAATGCCATTTATTAGGCTTGATCCGATAACATTTTTGTATTTTCAGGGTGAAGCTTTGCTGTACTGTATATAAGTTTTATTTAAACGCACAATAAGCTGATTATAAATAAACAGGACTGCGTTAGACAAGGTTCCGGGAAACCAAGTTCATTCACACGGGCAATAATGTGCACAGTGTAACAAGTTTTTCAAATGAGTGTAATTCACTTGGATGTTTGAATATACTGTATTACCTAGAGTCGACACGCGCGCCAAAATATGTAGGTAATTTCGTTTTTATGGGGGTTGTTTAGAGGATAGGCAAAAATCCAATGTGCTAATATTATTTAGTTTTATCATTGTATTAGAAAATTATTCACACTAATGACATGAATTTAATATTATCAGTCAAGGCGAGGCATTTGGTATTCACGTAAGAGCATGTGCATAAGTAATTCATTTAATATTATTCCACCATAATTGCAATATAACCTACAATTACTAATACTAAAATTATTACCACATATTTACTTTATCGATGTTTATGTTTTTACCAAAGACGTTAGAAACAGCAATTGTTGTTGCATTTAAAGCTATAGCTGACTATTTTATCAGCAAATAAATATTACGAAAATAACAAATATAGAGCAAAAACGTCTTTTCTGCCTACCCATTTCCGTTGCTATTTTTAGAACTGAAAATCGTCGTGTTTACTATATATACACACAGTGAGTACAACCACTGGAAACACAAAGTTAAAGAACTGATTACCGTCGCAAAACACAACGGCAAAAAAGTCTCACAATCCAAAAGGCCTATGGAAAGTTGCAAACTCAATTACCGGTACATCCACTAGTGACCCTATCATCAGCCTATGCAATTCCTACGACTTTGTAGACTACGCAGTTGAGCACATCAATAAGACCTTCCGGTCAGTGTTCAAAGAAAAACAGCAACAGCGTCAATCTAATAACCAGCCTTGTACCTGTAACCGTGTACTCCAAGCGTAACAACCTCAATCCGTCTAA
>JAUYWV010134769.1:0-10917 GCA_032274565.1 Nematoplana nigrocapitula
CCCCTCCCCCCATAGTGCGTACGTACTAAATGGATGACCCCTAATCTAGCTTACTGCCTAAACACAGCGCACCAGGATATATTAAGTACTGACAAGATTACATAATGATGATGATAGCGCCAACATTACCAAATTCATACTTAATCACTTAGTGTTTTTCACTACAATTTGAAACGCCGCTCATAGATGTCTTTTTGTCACACTCTTGAACTACATGTATGTATCTTATGCTTCAGTATTTTCTTTTTGCCGTTCTTGAATCTGAAACGTTGCAATGCTACTGGAAATGACGCAATAATTTATCTATTGACGTTCTTGAACTGAAACTGCCGTTCTTGAACAAGAAAACGGCTCTTATCCCCCATTTCCAAAATGTTTCTCCTGCATCGCCAGCGGTCTTCCTTGTCTGACAGAGACAGGGGCATGTCGTGCCCGTTGACACATAACCGGTTCTGGGAAGAACGCCGTGGTTTTGCCAAATGTAACTGCTGCATTCTCCTTTCCTCTCATTAGATCAGCTAGCTCTAAGAATTCAACATCATTAACAACAGCAATGTACTGTACTCTGGGCACTCCCCACTGGCCCCTGACACTATCATTGTCTCAGTGGACACTCCAGTCCAGGGACAACTGCCGTTGGGGCAGTGCAACCATAGAAAACCCTGAATTTAGCCGCCAGAGGAAAGTGCATAGGGTCGGTATAGGGAAATTCTTCAAAAAAGTAATCCAGGGATATAAAGCATCTACTACGTTGACAAAGTATTCTGGTATTAAGTGTGTTTGCCGTCCTAAAATGGGTGTAAGACTAAAATTTATCCAAAAATATCCTATTGCACCAAAATACGACAAAATTTAGGTATCTTCACCAAATATGTAGCATAAAACACGTTGAAATTTCCATATTATTATTATTCATTATCCGATTGTTATATGAATCATTCTCTACCGATTACCTTTCAATACTATTGATGTAGTAAGGACAATGTTACTTACCGTCTAAACCATTAATGAATATATATTTTCCCATTTTCATAGTAGTCAGAATTCCTTCGCTGAATGGAAATTTCACTCGTTTTCCTGACACGATTGCATAATCAGCGTTCGGAGGAAAGAAATACTCTCGAGAACTTGACGTAACCTTGACAAATCGAAAGAAATAAGATCTGACTTTATATTACGAAACATTCAACAAATTTTCCAACTTTACTCCAAACTAAAAGAACAGTGTATAGCACAGCTGTTTTTCTGACAGGCGCAGACAAATATCGATCGAATAAATCAATCTCTGCACTCACAGTTATAGATAACTTGCAATTTGATTGGCTAACTGGATCTGTGCAGGCATAGCTCGAATTGAAGTATACGTAGTACTGTGGCATTTCGCTGAGACAATCCTGAAATAGGGTGTAGGGTCCTCGGATGGGATAGCCGTATGAGTTTCCGTCAAATGTGGTGATGTGATGTCCAGCAATGAGCTGACATTCAGCGTAGTCATTATAGTGAGTGTTATTCACAGCTGAAATAGAGGGGAATTATAATCAAATGTAATCCACGCTCATAGCACTTCAAAACAATACACATTAATTACCAACGATTGTAGCCAGCTTCATTCCGGCCTTGTAAGGTTTAGGCACATTGTAGAACTCGCAGCTTTGTCCTTTGTAGTTTTCTGGACAACGGCACAAATTCGGACCAATACATTCACCCGGACCGCACCCGTTCTTGCATGTGGCTAAAACAAAATAAAATGGTCAAAGTTTACTACAATTTCGATATTTTTGTATTTCCTATAAAAATACTGTAAAGCATACAATGAATTGTGTAAAACTCACGTTTTTTGCATGTTGGTCCTGTCCAGTTGTCAAAGCAGGCACATCTTCCGTCTTTACATCTCCCATGATCGCCGCAGTCTTCTGCGCATTTTTCTGCGTAAAAGTATAGAGAACATTCAAAGTACTGTAGCACTGTTTTCATAAATGAAATCGACTAAAATTGCGGTATCAATATTAATTAGTAGGACTATTATGAAATGAGCATAGGCGACAGATTATCTCAGAAACCGTTCGTTCACCTATTAGTCCACGTCGGGATTCTGTGACCGCATTTTCCCGTCTGGTTCACTCCACAACGGCAGAGGACATCTCGCGGAGTTCTATAATATCTCTCATGCTCAGAAATGTGCATCAGTCAAGCTGTTTTCTTTCGTGGTAGCTCCACCATATGCTCACATATAGCCTTTCCAAATTGTCAAACAAATGCCGGTGTGACTATAGGTGGTTTTTGTGACGCGTATCCTATAACAGACGACCACTGAAGCCGTCTTGTAGTCGCTTCAATTCAGTTGAAATTATAAAAGATATACTTATTCTAACACTCTTGATTTAGAGAGAAAACCAATACAAATATTATAACTTATATACATGTATATAATAGCCAAATGATATAGACAATGCTTCCTCAGATGCCTTTATACTATATCGGAAACTTTCAGAGGTCCAATATTTATTTTAAGTATATAGTTAAAATTAAAAACCGCTATACGACAGACAGTTCTATTAATCATGATTGTAACAACTGGGTGAGACTAATGCTGCCAAAAGCCTTGCTAAAATATATAAATGTAATGATAGCTCTGTTATCGGCCATGTCTGCGAAAATGTTATGAGGACTTGAAGCAGCACAAGTATATATCTCGAAAGCCAGTCAGCCTATATCATCAGGAAGTTCATATAATTCTACTTTCGATTTCATGCGTTGCTACAAAATATACAGGAGGGGGGGTCGATGGAGAAGAAAGTTGCAGTGTGTCATTCCTGCTTTCCTTTCTTCAGGTTCTTTTGACTGTCTATCGCTCTCTGAAAGTGTCCAAATTTACAAAGACGACATCGGCTCATTTTCCGTCTTGAAAGGAGAATACGAACGGTGGAAGAAGAAATGATCAAACTAGCAGAGAGAGAAAGAGAGAAAAAGAATCTACCGACCAATGTTCTCCAAACGCTCGACAAATGTGATAAGCTTTGCTTCCCCATAGCTTCCATCTGTTGTTGAGGCTCTTTGCTACACTTCCAGTAACAAGTGAAACCAATGAGCGATCGTTCTCGACGCTACGACGGCTGGTTAACTACCTGCCAGGATCGTCTCAATGGTCAGGCACACTTGAGCATTAATCGAGACTACTTGCCATTTTCGTTGGATGCTGTGATTGGCGAACTTGCGAAGAAAAAGCGTCGTTTGAATTTGATACTATAGCATGATGACTTCCTGAAAAGATTTACATATTGCGGCACCTCATAACTGTTAGAAAACTAAACAGAAACTTCGGGGGAAGAATCCAAACAAAACCTAAGATCATATTTATTATTTTGTGTTATCACTAGGAAAACGGCTATTAACGCTTTTTCTGGCAGGAGGTACAGTACTTCATAATACTCAGACAACACCTGCTACTAAATGTTTAATTGAACGAATTTGTACATCACATGGAATCAGATGGGTGGGCCACACCCGAAATCAGATCCTGCGCGTCTGGCTTATTAAGGCTATAGTTATGTATAATTTAAACATTTTTTGTCTTTAGTAAGTGCAAAGCTTCGAGTACTTTTTCATGTCTGTTACGAAGACCTTCTGCAGGTAGTTTCAAACAGTTGACTAAGCAGTTGTGATTTTCATTATTTATTAATTATTATTTCCATGGAAAGTAGGAATTAATTTTTGTGACAGTTAAATAGAATGTGTCATATCAACTCTTAGAAGATTAAGTATAGTGAAATAACGAGGGCAAAGAAAATTTACGAAGTTTAAAGAGAAATATCCTGCTGTTGATCCTTAATGTATATAAGCGAAACAGCATGTCCAGATTAAATGTTGACCAACCTATTTGTACTCTTATTTCTCTTTAAACTTCGTAAGATTAAGTATATAGACGAAATCTTATCCTTACTTTGGACATAGCTTTTGTCTTTCACTTCGCAGGATCTTCCTTTATAACCGCCCGGACAAACGCAGACGTCTGGACGATCACAGCGACCTCCGTTGATACACGGTGGCATGCACACAGCTGGGAAATATAAGCACATTCAAGTCGGATTATGAAAGATAGTACTGAAGCACAAAAAGATTTATCAGCGCCACATATTATATACATATATGATGCAAATATACAAATGTATGTATACTGTAAGTAATCACTTTAAAATGTGGACTAAAAACTGCAATCTTCGTCAGGTGAATACTGTACTGCAACCTGAAAATACGCTAACGGTATTGACAACTTATTAATAACCATAGAGTTTATAGGTTAAAAATGCAGTTGACATTGAAGAGTGATAACACAACAAGAAAAAATATAAATACAAATGAACGATTGTAAACTCGACATTCTTATTTCAAATTATATCGAATAGTGTTTTCTTTTCACTTTATTTTTATTCTATTTCTAGAAATATTTATTAACTTTTCATTTTAAATTTATTAATAATCACATTATCATATGGTCGTTAGTTTTTTATTTTTAATGTTTTGATATCATATTATAAGGTGGCGTGATGATGGGGTGTTTCTGTACCAAATATTCACATTGAAATCGTTTTTAGAATATATTACTATATACGAGAACCGGTGAATTCAGCGACCAAATGTTCTAGAAAAATATCTAATCGCCTTTTCTAAGATATTTTACTAAGAACGTTAAGCACACACAACTTTTCACATATGCAAAAATTACCAAATACATATTATAATCCTTAATGATTATCTGTGCACTGGGACACAAGTAGTAAACTGAAAAGGATGTTGTAATTTTAACAATTTCAACGAAAATATTTGAACCTCTGTACTATTTAAGTAGTTATCTAAACTTTTATCAATTTGATTTCAGTATAAATGCTGTTATACTGAATCATTGTCAATATTTACGTTTTTGATGTACATGCATTTCATTTTTCAAGATATTGGAAATCCTAGAATCAATCAATTGCAACAGATATAAGTACCTTCTGTGCACTTATCGCCTTTCCAACCGTCGCAGCATTGGTTTGTAAGTCTGAAACAGAATGAACCATTTTCGAAAACATAAATGTTTCGTCTTAATTCAAAATAAATAATAGCCAGACAAGAAAACCTAAAGCTTTCCTACATATTTCCTTTTAGTTTTATTATCTAAACCTTTGTTTCTTGTTTTGTATTAATGTCATTAATTTAGTTTGCTTTTTCTATTGTTGTATACTTATTCGTCATTCGCTTTTGACTGTCTTCTCTAACAGCATTATACTAGCTTACCACTTTTAGCGAATGAAACGCAATATAATAATATCCAATGACATCTTAGAAAATCGATTTTTGTTATATAGTTGCATTCCTTGCTCTTATATCATCCGAGTCTCAGCCATTTTACAGTATACATTTTATAACAGATGCTGAAGCGAATATTAAATAGAAAATCGCTTCCTCAATTGAATCAAACCGATTAAATAAATGGAAAAATAATTATTCATTACGTGCATTACCCCATTTGGAAACAGTATCACGATGGCGAAGTAAAGCGGAACCTGAGTGATAATTTAACCTCAAGGGGTAAAACGAAATGTTTTCACGCTGTTGGGAATTAATTCTTTTGCAATGGCGGGGTAAAATGTACAGAATAAGTGATACAATTTAATAAGTTGTTTGGTGCATTACGTTTACAGGATAAATCAATGAATTTTCCTTTTAATACATTAACTGATCATTCTTTTAATTTAACATGTTGTCTTCGGACAATAATTTCGAAGTTTGACTTAACAAATGACATCAGTTAATCCCATTTGTTTGATCTCGAGAATGCATGCGGTTTAGCGTGCAAAGTATATATGTATAAAAGCTTCGCACACTATAAGCACAAAACCTACCTCCCTGCTTGGCACAGTCCAGCTCCCAGTTTTTTTATCAGAGACTTTGCATTTTTCTTCTGGATAGTTTCACACTTTTCCACTTCGCCGTCGTAGATTTCCTTCGGGCAGAAATGCTGTTCTTCTTGGAAGCTGAAAAATCAGACGCTCAGATATAATACAATATACTGTACATTCGCTTCCTGTAACACAGTTCCTTTCTTGTTCATTACTGTCATTCTCATTTATAATTAAAAATAATAACAACGCCCAGAAAGTGCTGTGGATTTATGTGGAGACCATATTGCAGAGTGGATGGTTTATAAGTTTAAAAATAATACATACAAACCTGAGATATACAGTACGTATAGCATTGTTTTAATGTGGCGCCAATCCTCTTCGAACCTATAGCTTAGCAGAAGCAGTTCTTTCGTTTGATTTTACTTTGACAGTCAAGAGCTGTACATTGGTATATTTTAATATTACTAATTTTAATTTTACCCAATTTAATGTCACTGGTATGTATAAGGTTTTTGTAAACTTCGATTATCCGATCAGATGCGATCGAGTTTGTCTATAGCTCCATGAAACGCATCTATCTGTATTTTAATTGAAATATTTCTATACAATTTCATACACATATTTCCAAAGACTACTTTTGCTATCTAAAACTATGTTTTTTTGTATTGGAATTTGTCAAACGTTTCGGATCTGTGGTCAGATTGTGATGTTTTCTGTTGTCTTGAAAAACAGACGTGTTGATTTAACCGATCGGTGGCGTTAATTGTTACAGAATTCTAATCACAACTGAAGCAAAACGTATGTACAGTATATTGACCTCGTCGCCAACCCATATTAATTCACCGTAATGCATACGCTATGATGCCTGTCTCCACAATTACGAGAAAATTGTATTATTCAGGTTTAGGGTTTCTATACTAAGATATGTCACATTTTTAAGAACATAATTAAGAGAAGCAAGATTCCATACATTTATTTGTTGGTTCTCAATAAGCCACCAGAGGTTTTGCAGACCACTTTCTTAGTGGTTTGGTCTATACATCTTGCAGTTGAATGATCGTTATTGGAGCCCAATGTCTTCTATATTATGTATTTACACCATTCACTATTGCTGTATATAGTTTTCAAAATAAATTATTTCGATCATTAAACATTATATTTTTAACATGTACTTTTCATATCTGACGATGACAACCAATTTTTATGGAAAGTATTGACCATCAGGTTGTTGTAAAATTTGCTTATAAATTTAAAGAAAGGTAACCACACTACTGCATTATCCAAAGAATTGCAATCACTGCACATGCATCCTTACCTTAGAAATGCATGCTGCACAATTAATAACAGTGTTAGCAATGGCACTTTGGTAGCCATCGCTGAATAAACAACGAATTTGGTGTATGGTAGTCTTGAACTCTTCTCGGCTCAGCAAAGTTTTTGCGAAATAATTTTGAGGTGAAAAACAAAGTTTCTTTGTCTCACGTTTCGTCGTTTGTGCACAAACGTGAACCCAAAGTTCTGAGCGTCAGCAGGTTTGTTCTTTTATTTATAAAGAGTTTTGGGAGAGCTTCATTAACTGGGGGAGTTGGCCTGCTAAGCAAACTCGGAGACTCACATTTCGACAAGGATTATGTTGGCTAACATCTGTCTCTCGGGGAATTAGCTGTGGCGTGCGGGACTTCATTGTGCAAATATTCAAATTACGCGCAAACGAATGAGCAATTCCTTACATAGTATGGATAGTCTAAGCACTTATTCACAGTACGCGGTACACTACAATTTTTCTTTTATATGAGGCATATTTGCAGAATTTAACTACACAGGAAGGTTGGCTGTCATATTAAAAGTGAAAAAAATACAGTATACAGTAATGTCGCGTGAAGAATGGATTTTAACAATTCTTGGTATTTTGTACTAATCTTTGTGAAAATGTTGCTTGTTTAATTTTCACTTAGAGTAGTGATTGGAATATGACGTACAAAACTATTTTTTAGTTGTACTTATTCTTTCCAATCATTACTAAATTGAGAAACTGCACATTTTCATTATATGTGTATAAGTGCAATTCTGTGTTTGATAAATGCAATTCCTTCATACTATATTGATGTCGTTGTTACACAGTTATTTTCATTCAATAGCACTTCCTTGCTCTAGTTAGAGTGTTATCGCTGTCGCTCCTCTATTGACAGTAACATTTACGTTGTTTTCCTTATTTGCTGATCGATCGTGCTCGAAGTACGTCAGCTGGAGATTGGTAGAACTTTGCATTCTTTCACTAATTTGTCTAAAAACAGTTTATTTTCAAGTACAATAGTTGTTTTCTTTTAAATCTACAGTATTTCTCATTAATCCAACGGCAATAATTTTTTGTGTTACAACAGAGTATATTAATCCAATATTTAATCCTTAGCTAAAATAATTATTGCAATGTTGTTTTTGTTGTTCCATTCATCCCCGCTAGAAACGGGAGAGAAGCCGTTTGGCTCTAAAATTGAAGGACGAAGTCCTCTGTGCCTCTCGGAGAACTGTGGGGTCCGGTTCCACCCCTGATGGTGCGTAACCTCGCGAGAAACAAAATGTTCTGCGGTATCTGTCGCCATATCACATCTATCGCAGGCGGCACACTCCTCCATTTAATCGAATACCGATGTGAATGAAGTTGGTTTGCAAAATTTAATTCAAATAGTAAAAAATGATTTCAGGGAGAGTGGAGATATTTGTGAACTGTGGGGCTACATATACGCAATCCTTTTTAAACGTTGTGTTTTGTTTGTTTAAATTGGTTATTATTTTCTCGATTTACACACTTTTGAATCTGCTTGAAAATGACTACTGGTATAGGCGAACCTAGTTGCAATAAATGTTTATCATAACGTCGTTCGTTATTATGTTCTGTGTAAAACGTACTTAGAAAAATATTTCCATTTCTATTTTCCAAAGTTCGTAACGTTACAGAAACGTAGTAATATTTTATGGGCATGTTATACGCATATATAACACTATTTAAAAATTTTTAAGTAGTCAACAAAGCTAACCTGACTTACCTATTTAATTCAGATTGCTTTTCTTTGCCCTAAAGTCGTACAGATAAATCAATGTAGGACAATTAAGAAAATATTCTTGTGATTAATTAGTGGTTTTATTCCCATAATTTACCAGATTTTCAAATAATCCACTTTTGTTATTCGGACATTTTAGACTATAAAGAGATTCTCACAAAAAGGTTTGCATAATTTTCATCTTTTACAGCCATACATTTTATCAGTCACACAAAATTATAATATTGTGACGTTATCATTATAGTCGAGTTGTTTGTTGGCATAATGGGCTCGGCAAACGCATACTCCAGCAAAAATCTAAAACTCCTTCCTTATTGTCACTGAATTTACAAATGAAAAATGTGATATATGTAAATGTTACTATCTGTTAAAAGGCTTTACTCTATAAGTAATAATCTAACTCCTTGGGATATGGAAACACCTGCAAATGCAACGATCCGTTTCCGAATTGAGTCACGTTCGAAGTTATATAAACTCCTATGTAGGCCTACTATAAATACGTATATTGATCAGATTAAAAATGCTTTGTTAGTCCTTTCTGATAAAAGGAATTTCTTCCCTGATTCGTGTATCAAACAATAAAGCGGATTAAATGTAAAGAAAATAGGTTTTAAGAAATTAAAATGTTTCAGCGAAAAATAACAGTTGCAACGTTTCATAACGTTAAAGCTAAATGTTATCGCTACAACGTCACTAAATGTAACTTTTAAACGTTACGGTAACGTTACATTTTTGCTGGTTATGGTATTCTACACTATGCGTAATGTATACTATAATATATAGAAATAAAAAAGTAACATTTACAGTAATGACAGCTCAAGAACGTAACAATAGGGGTTGCAGCATCAATATTAAAAAGCATGACAAAATATCAGAACGTATTTCTGTTTTCCTTACATAAAATAACAAGTGTACATAAGTATATGACAAATGTACAATGGCCATGTAAAAAGAACCGAGATATTGAACCTCTCAATACGACTGTGTATAGCAGGACGATTACACCTGCTATATGAATGACAAGTTGCTTTTCAACACTAGCGTTGGTACTTTCGTCGAATTCTATAAGTTATAAAAATCTCAAATTCTTTCATTAACTGCACTATGTATTTGTTTGTGAAAAAGAACAACAATACAATGTAAAATTAAATATACTTTGTCTCTTAATTCCGTAGATTTTCAATTTTGCTGTCTGGGAACATCATTGTTCTGAAGAGTTCGCTTAGCCTAAGCAATTTCTGCTGGAAAATTTCCTCTTGCTTCTAATTTTATGACATAAAGAACCTCAGCATTTTGACATTATCACCAAAGGCCATTGTCCGCACTTTTCATCTTTGAGTCCAACAAGTGAAAAAGATGATGAAGCAAATGTCTGACTGACATGAAACAAGGAATTACTGGCTCTTACTTTACTTCGTTCGCATATATCTTGCTGTTTCTGCATGAGCTTTTAACTGATTGAAACTTCGATTATACCCATACTAAATGTCGTTGCGATCACCAAGAACAATGATCACTCGAAGGATTTCCAGGAACTGTCTTCAACCAAACTTTGAACGAATTTTCATCACAATACTTTTCATCCATAACTATATATAGCTGCATGAAAATTGGGTATCACGGATATTCAGCTTAAGTGAAATGGATTGCAAAATATTTTTAAAACCTGCTTAAAATACATGGACAGATATTTAGTTGAATATACATAGTGATAATTAATAAGTCAGACATCAACAGTAATATATTTGAAACAGCAGTAAATTAAATGACAAAATTACCAAGGTTAAAAGATCATATACAAGGACAGTTTGAGAAATGTTTTATAGTACTTTTATAGTAGTAAAGTTATTTGGTGGCAAAAATATTAAACGCCTCCGCTAGCTTGGAATGTAACCACAGAAATGTCACTGTCGCCATTTCCTTGGAAGCATTGCATATCGCATAATTATCAATCTAATAAGGGGCGTCCTCCC
>JAUYWV010134780.1:0-10915 GCA_032274565.1 Nematoplana nigrocapitula
CCCAAGGTTCGGTCCTGGCTCCTATGCTGTGGCTCATTTATGTCAACGACATACTTGAGCACATGCCGACAGACAAGTACGGACCCTAGCCTGTTCGCAGATGACACAGCTAGGCCTACTCAGCTGTGGTAGGTCAGTTGAGATGTGCACAAAACAACTGCAACCGGCCCTGGACCACGTGACCAGATGGTGCCGGAAGTGGAAGGTCGAACTAAGCGGGCCAAAGTGAACCTACACCACCTTCACATTGGACCCAAAGGAGGTGGGGGCAAGAAGAAGGCGAACCTTCTTCTATACGACAAGCACCCCCCAGATGCCAACGGAAGGGGGGGGGGGTTGGTGCCTTACCACAAGTTCTCGGTCTGACGAAAGATACGAAGATGAATTATTAGCTCTCTGCTCCACCTTTTATGGGGTTTGGCCTCCGGCCTGTACTGTAGTCAACTTTTGATAACACGCATTGTTATGGCTTGCCAGCGGGAAAGGAGGGGTGGTCCAGAGAGGTAGCAATACAGAGGGTGGTCCAGAGAGGTACCAATACAGGGGGTGGTCCAGAGAGGTACCTTTACTACTAGTAATTACCTAATCGTTGGCTGTGTATATGCTGACATCTTCCAAAGCGGTTAATATAGTTCATCAGTGTTATTGATTACTTGGCCGACTCCATATCTTTAATTTGATCGATATCACAATAAGCCTGCCAAACAACACCACATGCTCTGATGTTGTGGATTAGTGAATAGAATCTCCAAAATTAGTGGCATAATGGTTTCTTTTTATCTCACTAGAATACTCAAATCTCCTCTATTCTCTTACGTACTCAATAATATCAATCGTTGGAAAAAGAACATATGCACACTCGTGATCTCGCAGAAACGTTTCACCACTCGTGATTAATGTCACACTCAACTTTCGGCCTCGTGAGACAGTAGAACACTCGTGGCGAAAACCTTCTGCTGGTCACTCGATGGCATAATGTATTATTTTCATCTCCAAAAACTTTAGTTTCTCTTCATCCGTAAAGTTTTTGGTACGCGTCGCCAGCATCATGACAGTTTCAACAACGCTAACATAAACAAGTTTCCACAGCGCACCCTTGTTACCAAAATAACTTCATTCATAAAAATATACCGCATTCGCGTCAGCGGACGCTGCAGATATCATAGCTTCCAATTGGCTGGAATTACACACTGGTATTTTCCTTGACCTGCATTCCCGCACAAAAGTACGTTTGGAGTCTGTAGCCACTGATTAGTTACTCATAGGTTGGTGAACACAACCGGTAAGTAGACAGTGAATAGGCTACGTCGTGTCGCAACTACTCACTGCCTAACTTTACTTACCGACTGGTTTACTCATCAGTCGAATAAGGCACCCTATATAAGGAAGCTCTACTGCAGCATTAAATGTATTTGCTTCGGCAGTCCATATACTAAAATTGGAACGATTCAGAGAAGATTAGCATGGCCCCTGCGCAAGGATGACACGCAAATTCGTGAAATAATTTAAGTAGTATAGATATTTTGGCTATAGTTTCTTTTCCGTGTCTGCATCGCACCGACTGTCGGCGTATATTCTTCGATGACATTTATATATGTGTATTTGATTTTCCACTGTATTTTTGTATATTTTTTCGTGATAGAGTCCAACTTTGATAATTTAAAAGTAGGTATCTAATAAGTCACGATTTCTCTACAATTTTCATTCGTCAAAGCCGAATTTAAATGATTTATATTTATTATTTTCACAAGGCGGGAGGGGGGGTTCATCATGTGTTACGTTATTTACCGGGGGGGTTTTTTCGTGTTGGGTTAAGGGCGCGTTACAGGGGGTGGGGTAACTAAAACTGATTAATTTTGCATTACGTTATATATGTGGACGCGGCCGGCCCTTGTATGTCTGCGTTGTCAAAATGATGTTTATAATACAAGCTTTTTATACTTATTATAAATATTTCAATATTTGCAAATAGATAATTATTTTGTAGAAATTGTATCCATCTTTATCTCAAATTTAATATTAGCGTTGTCTTCTTGTTGTACAGATTATATGAAGCTTCGTTAGATTTATCGTTAAAAGTAATTACCTGAAAGCTAGTTTTCGTTCATTTATAGTTTTCATTTGATTTCAGAAATAATTTTGTTTGCGACATATAACTAAACATTAAAAACACACTTTTTGTTATGTATAACTATGCAACATTTACACAAAAATATCGAGGCAGATGCTTTTGTTTTAAGTTTGCTTATTTTACTACACAGTGTCGCCGATAGAGCGGTTTATATAATTTTTTGTTGTTTTTTATTGCCATGAAGGTGATTAATTATATCATGATATTTACTGCATATAGTATTCACTAATGAAAAATAATTAATTTCACACCGTTTATTGTTAATATTTTGTAGCTTATTCTCATACGTTATTGTGATGTCCTTGTCAGTGAAAGAAATGTTTTTATACTTTTGTAGATACTTTTTCTTTGACTTTATTACGATGTTTATATATAAATATATATATATATATGTAATATAAATTATATATCATTTAATCAACGTTACTTAGGCCTTGTTATCTTTTTTATGTATTATTAAATAATTAATCAATAATTTTTGTATAAATATAAATAATGATTAATGTACCTAATATATCCTATATAATTATAAGCATGTCATTGTCTTGATCCAGGATGAGGAGGAGGGGTAGGTATTCCTTGCTTTGCTTAAGTTTATCATAGAAAAATAATATTTTTACTGAAAATTTGGAAAAAATTCAAATACCACATACTGCATAGACATACTCACAATCACATACATAACATAGTCATACTCATAGACATTAAGTCTAAAAAATAGTCAAATAAACATTTTACAAATATACAGATTAATTTATAAACCATATATTGATATAATATGTTATATATCGAGTTTTGAACTAGTATAATACAGTAAAGAAATTTAATTTTACCAATGGAATAGTAAATTTAGTTTTATGCTAAACAAATTCTGTAATATATTAAAAAAACAAGTACTTCATTAGTTAGCCTAAAAAGAGGACCTATTACTATTAGTAAATATGTAACCATTGGCATTAGGTACTTACTACTTAAGTCCTTTTTTAGTTTACTCTAGTAAAACAAACTATATATCGTATCAAAAGATAGATTTTATTTCACTGATAATTTTATTTATATTTTATCAATATTGATTGGTGGTCCTACAGAATTGAACTATAAATTATTTAATTTTATTAAACTATTTTAAGGTTAATTTTCAAGCGGAAATTTAAAATTTTAATATGGCAGGCAGACCACGTGCTCCGCTATTTATTATGAATAATGTTAATCCTGCAATTCAATTGACTCAATTAGACATGAATCATCGGAAGTTAGTTACTACAACAACAGATAATATATCGTGTGTCGAATTTTGTGCTCGTTGGGGCCTTATTCACAATTCTTATCATTGTGGGACATGCAACATTGACATGTCTTTTGTGTCAAAGCAAGGTGAACGATTCATTGACAATTACGCATAGTACTGCCCTATTGGAAAGGTTGCTCCTGGCGCGGACACCGTCCGGCGCGTTTTTGAAAATGGCGGCGCGGCGCGCTAGCAAAAGAAGAAAAAATCGGTGGCGTGGCGCAGCGTCCGCGCGAAATTAGAAACCATTCCAATAGGGTAGTACTACCACCAATGTAAATGTTATAAAAATCTTAGTGTAGATTCTTTCATTTATCAAACGAAATTCTCTCTCAATTGATTGATGTCATATACTTTTGGAGTAAACACATGTCTGCTACAAAAATGAAACTTGAGTCATGAGTGTCGCATTGGCTTGTGGAATACTATAGATAGTGGACTGGATGAACTTTATCCATAATATCTAAGTGATATATATAATCGATCACTTTGGCGGCTAGGGGCATGTAGTAGAAATAGATGAATCAAAGTTTATGCACAGGAAATACCATAGAGGAGCGTGGAGAGAGGGGCATTGGGTCCTTGGTATGGTTGAGCGCGGCACCAACAGCTACATTCTCATTCCCATTGAAAATAGAAGTGCTGCAAATCTTCTACCAATTTTTCAGGCAACTGTACAACCTGACACACGCATAATCACAGACAGCTGGCGTGCCTACAATAATCTTCAGAACCATGATGTGGTGAATCACACACTACATTTTGTTGACCCCCAAGACCCCACAATTCACACGAATACAGTAGAAGGAAACTGGGGGAACTGTAAATCCCGATTTCAATCAATGCATGGCACTTCCGATGCACTATGTAACTCCCATCTACAAGAGTTCATGTGGCGTAGTCAGTTCCCTGAATGCCAGTTTGGGAATATCCTGTATTGGATCCGTCACTATTATGACGTTTAAATAACATTCTCAAAGTAATTTCTTTTTATCTATTAAGATTTCTATTAAGATTAATAAATTATCATTGGATTAATTATCGTTTTATTTTTCCATTAAATAATTTACAGTTCGATTCTGTAGAATTGCCTATTGGTTATATAAATCAAAAGTTATTGATCTTTAAACTTAACGTTAAATTTTTTGACAAATTTTGTTCTCTAAATTCAATGGTAATTTATCATTGAATTTTGGCTCCTTTAAGCTTACATTTTTGGCCAATTTTCTTTTAAATATCCTATAGATGATAATTAGTATATATAATTAGAGAAATGCAGTGTATATAGTTCCGGTCAGTGGAATCATGTATTAAGAGGGTAAAGTTCCTGACCTGTTTCTGTATGCATGCATACATTGTCAATTGATATAAAGGGTATGTAACAGCACAAACTTTCATTTCCACCATGGTTTAGTGGTTAGGATTCTTCGCTCTCACTTTGCCAGTTTCAACTCCTGGTCTAGGAAATTTTTTATTTTATTTTTACAATCTATATTAATAAATTTAACTGAACCAAAACTCTACGCTTTTTTGGTAGTTCTCCCACATGTTTTTATAAATGATTTTAAAATCTATGTGAAACCATGTGAAGGGACGATGTGTTGTGGTGCCGTGCCAAGCAATACAACAAAAGAAAATATGGCACCTATCGTACCTGTTTGGATTCCTACATTTTGGAATTTGTGGCACCAGAGCTATGGCTAACCAGGATTCATTTCGGAATCTCTTGGAACATATTCATGAAGTATATCCACTTCTGTGACTTTAAGGCCCGGGCACACTTTTAGTACGACTTTGTATGTTTTCTATTCTGGAGTCCATAGTAAATTTATTTTTTATTAAAAATAAATGTTTGAAATTTAGAATTTTTTTTTCAAAATAATGTGGGGGAACTACTGAAAAAGCACCCAAAACTCGACTCTTATTTACTATTAATTATAAATAAAAAATTATCATTGAATTTTTTAGCGGAAATGCTTATTTTATTCAATTTATATTGACTGTTAGGTAAAATACATAAAGTTTTCTATACACTACTGAAATCAATTATGAGTAGTATATAATGAATATTTCACATATAATGTGACACATGCCTGGTTTTATTCACTGAGCGTGCATAATGGCAAGTCCAGAACTTTAACCTAGCAATACAGGATTCCGGTACAGTAACAGGAACTATATCCACTACCTTAGTTAAATTTATGTATATATGATATGGACCAGTATTTATCTCAACTCTCTTGACTGATTTGCATTCTTGATGACTCAAAAAATGCTATGCCAATGGGTAACATGAGAAAAATAGCCACGAGATGCAAAATTTATAATTTAGCTGAAAATTTTTTTTTTAAATTCTGCAATAGGTGATTGCTGCATTAAAAATCAATATATGGTATACTCATAGAATACTGAATTTGAATTCTAGAATAGCTGCTAGCTACAGAGTCAAAGCTAAATCAATATAGTACAGATTAAGAGTCTAAATAACAAAATTAAATCTCAAAACTGTTTCTCTTTAGTATATTTTTTAAAATTTGTTTGTTTGATGTTTTTCAGTTTTATTACATTGAATAATGGTAGTACGTACGTAACCACATTTTTTGAAAAAAAATATTCTAAAAATGTATTTTGTTTTTCTACGTATATTCAAGTATCTTTATTTTTTTCTACATCTATTCCTGGTATCTTTTATATCATTTATCAATAATGGCCAGTCAACAATACCTAGTTGTAATCGGACAGAATATATGTGGGTTTCACTAGGCCACTGATGGTCCAGAATAATGCATCAACTAGTGTGGGTGACATGGCTTACTGTGTCATTCTTGTCAAGCTACTCACAATCTACATATCTCCAGAATTACAAAATAAGAAATCTCTTGCGTGGCATGCCAGAATTCCTAAAAATAGAGCATCTAAGAGGTCATGAATACTCAAGTAATCAAACAGATTCAGCTTTTTGATAATCCCTGTCATCAATATATATCACTAAGAAATTTTCTCATATCCTTTCTTAGTATCTATCCACTTTGTTTTTCTGAAATATGGAACTTCTTCTAGATTGAGATATAGGCCCTTTAGTTGATACAGTTGGCTATAAAGTCATTGGTATGCAGTAGATCCACAAAGTCAATTACTTGATCTAAGCCTCAATTCATTCTAGAATTCCTATGAACTCTATATCTATAGGTAGAGCATCTAGACTAAAATTAGTTTCCATCCAATCCTCTGGTAATTCGCCCCCATTGCAGGAGCCAGGCTAATCATCAGAAATGGACGGAGCATCATCATAATCATTAATAGGATTTACAAACTAGCTCTATTCATTGTTATCAAAAAACTAAAATACCTAGTAAAAGATTAGTTTCCTAAGACTTTTTTAATATACATGTACACTATCCCTAGCTCACTCAAACACAATTACAGTGCTCCTAGGAAGGCCCAAAAATTGGGAAAATAGGGCGAAAAATGTCCAAAAATTAGAGCATAAGCCCAAGATGAGAGTATAATATTTTTTAATACCTTTGTTTGAAATATATTGTTGGAGGTGGGAGTTATCACTATGCAGTGCTGCCACTGTCTGCATTATTTTGAAAAAACCAGTGTTATTGCGTTATTATTTGTATGTCCTGCATTTTTTATTTTTTCTGTTTGGTAAATTGACTACTATGATGGCCATTTACTCCTTGCCGCTGATGACATGCTGGTTGGAAGCGACATGCAAGTGCTTTTGGGGTCTCAAACACATAACACAAAGGTGCTGCAGCTCAAGGTATGTGTTCCATCTATGTATAAGTGTTATTATTGGAATTCCTATTTTGTCTTCTTTTTCTTATGTGTTTTATTTTTAAATTTCAGTTTTGCCAGTTGTACACTTTTTGCGAAGAAATTATCATTCACAAATGAACTTCTTCAAAAGCTAAACTTTTTAAATATGGCAGCGACACTTTGCTCCCAAGAAGTCACCACAATTGTGAAGAAACTCCCAACATTATCCCAGAAGAAAGCATCAACCAGTTGCAAACCGAAATCCGTCGCTTCGACCTGTGGGAACCAACCCTTGTTTATGAATGTGTTTCCGCATGGCTTAATCTCTCTTCATCATCTGATAACGATTCCCTTTACTTTGTCGACTATCACTTGCTTGCTGTACTGTTTTTCACTGCAATAGTGATTCCCGAGAGACTGATCAGTAAAAGTCAGGACATCGATGACAATGAGAAGCGAAACTGTTTGTCAGGTATTAATATTTTCTAATTTAATTTTTCCATTCATTTCAATCCTTGCAGATTGTTCGAATTTTTCATTTCACTTATATCCCTGCGGACTGCAGACCTAACTCGATACAACCTTCTCCTTGCTCGAAGTTTTCTCCATGCACGAGGCCAGTCACCCGCAGATGTGCAGGTCAATGAGAAATTGTTAATCCTCAGCCTTGAAGGAAGATCAGAACACCACAAAGCCCTCGGAATTGAAAGAAAGAAAGAAGAGGAAGAGAATATGAATGCCATCGTGCAGAAGGACAAAGAAAGAAATAGAAGCCAATCGGTTAAAGAAAGAAGCAGATCAACGAATCCAGCAGGCCATGGACGAACAGGAAAAGGCAGAGAAAAATGTGCGTTGTTTAGTTGACAAGGAAAGGTAAATACACTTCTTATGAAATATCACATATTTCGCATTGACAAAAGTTGTAACCGGTATTTTAAACCAAACATTTAATTACTTTGCAGGATTGAAAAGAAAGTTAGAAAAGGCAGCCGCTAAAGTAATTGCAGAAGCTGTACACGCCCTTCCAAAGGTTCCAAAATTAAAAAAGAAAGACTGACTATATTATCCAATTTTTATGACATGGTGTACATAGAATAGATGCAATTGTCAATATATTTGTGTATATTTGGATACTCTGCGTTTTTTTCTCTTGCCTGTGTTTTTTAATCCGAAGGAGTGGCAGCACTGCACTATGATTAACATCCAGGGAAGTACCATCACCTTTTTATTAACTAAAAGGATGTGGCTTTATTGATTCGCCTCGCCCAGGCCTTGATTGTTCTTCCATGCGGGAATACAGACATTGAAAGAGTGTTCAGTCAATTGCAGGAAATCATGCGGATAAAACGACTTTCACTTGACTCTTTCTTTCACAGTGAAAGCATTAATTGTCCTGCATGGTCGTCTAAGATTGAACACCAAAAACTATTCCAATAACTCTTCCATTGTTGAATATGGCTGCAACCTCTTATGCTTCTGAACAACAATGTTAATTGACAACAAAAAGGAGGAAGACATGAAGCGAACAGAAGAAATGGAAAAAACTCTGGTGTTTGAAGTGGAACAAGAGAATAATAGTAATAAAAAACAGACCCTGCATAAGTCTTCTCAAGAAAAGGAATAGGCAATCAGTAAAACAACAGAAGAGAAAAGGCATATTTTGAAACTATTGGAAGAGCTACAAGAGAATGCGAAGTCAGAGGAAAGTTTGGAGCTGTTTTAAAAGGAAAGTTAAGGAGCAGCTGGACAAGAAGAAGCAGGCAGCATCAGAGAGGGTAATGCGAGTTTTATGTTTCTAATTTTATTATAAACTATTCGTATAACTATGTACCTTCATTAGTTTACATTCCATTCCCTTTTCTATGATGTATTAAATTTGAGTTTTATGTTTCCAATTTTATTATAAACTATTCGTATAACTATGTACCTTCATCAGTTTACATTCCATTCCCTTTTCTATGATGTATTAAATGTGAGTGTACTTTTGTACAAAATTTGTGTGGTTAAATTGTTTAATAATAATAATAATAATATATACATTATTTTATGCATATTGCTAATACATATAACTACTTTTGATTTATTTCACAGCTGGTAGGTATACTATTGTAGTTATCACTTTTTGTTTACATTGTTTTGGCCCGAAAATAATTAACAGGCCCCAAATTTTTGAAGGTGTCCATTAGGAGCACTGTTGGTGGTTTAGGTTTGGGATTGTAGGAATGGTTGGTTTTGTGGAGGTCAGCGCACCTGTGCTAATGCCTATGGGTGGTTTCGGTTTGGATAGTGGGGCCCATAGTTTAACTTAGTGTTTGGATGACGGTAAAAATTACTTCCTACAACTTAGGGATGGCGTTAAATCACTATCACCGCGTTTCATTTATCAAGAAAACCAATGATGGGAGTAAGTACGACTTAAAACCCACTTTCACCACTTTACTTCAAGAGTTAGTACAGTTGGATGATGTACACTTCGATTTATAGACTAAAATGTATTTCATAGAAACAAACATAAAAATGTACAGAGTACAAGTATTTCTCATGTTAACATTGCGAATAATCGTCAGCAAATAAACTAACAATTGAACAATACTAGCCATTGTCAAACCATAACCCCACATTTGGCTGCTAAAATTCAAACTCAGGGCAAACCTCTAAAGGACTGGATAAACCGAAACTATCTTTATTCTCTATAGATACAAGCAACAACTATGTCAGATCCACCATTTCAAACAGAAACTAATTCCTCCCAAATCCAAACCTCAAACAAACAAAAAAACCGTCTTTCTTCTCCATTAAAACTGCGTCTGCCAAAACTCTTGAATACGATTAGCAATTTACAGGACTATATATAAAACAATGTGTTTGTTTTTAGATCGAAGGGAGCCTGGCAACTGGGCGATATTTGTCCGCCTATCTGGCTGCAGTCCAGACGAACAATATGGACGATGTAGCCAGAGTGGGCCAACTGGCTGAGAAAGCTGGCAATACGAACGTGGCAGAGTTGGCGAAAAAGCGTATCAGGCAACAGAATTCCTCGCAGGCTGCTCTTTATCCTTAGGCGTCCTTTTCCCCTTGTTTACGATTGGTGAGGCTTTGAAGTCTTTCATTCAACTCACAGCGAAGTATTCTACGGTGCTTCGTCCAGATGATAAAGTAGTGATTTGTGACTTTCACGCGTGCATTGTAAGCATTGTAATTGATGTTCAACTATGTACAAACCACCGAAAGAATGTTCCTCAACCTATACCTACGAGTAATACAAAGATTCCAGATTTCACTATTTATATAAAACGAAAAGAAAATACTTTGTTCTGATGTTTTGTCCTTTGTAAATATAGATATAGTTCCAAATCAGGTATATACTGTAGATGCTCTGCATTGCCTTCCAACTTTTCTATGTGTTGTACAGTTGTTTCAGTTTGGACTGGTGAACGATCAGAGGCCGATATGACATATGTGATATTAACAGACTGAATGCTCATTCATTCCCTTTTATTTTTGTTATATGCACATTTGGCATTGTATTTTGATTATTTGTCAGTTGCTGATAGATAATAAATTCGGTTCAGCGTACAAGTTTCATTATTTTTAATTACGACAGTCAGACGCTCTTATATAGAATGTCCTGCGTGCTTGCTTGCTTTACCCATAGTGTACCCGGGCTATTTGACGCGCTCAGAAACCCGGGGGGGGGGTGAATCGGCCCGCGCCTTATATTTGCCCCC
>JAUYWV010134791.1:0-10915 GCA_032274565.1 Nematoplana nigrocapitula
GCTGAATGTAGTCGTTTTTCCATAGGCTTTAGACATAAGCAGTTGAAATATAACACTTGGAAGCCAGGAACAAAAATGTGTTACATAGTGTAATCGTTATCTCAGCTTGGCATACCAGCCAGAGGTAACATTATCTTCACTACATAGTCACAACTTATTCAAAAATATTAAAGACCTAATACCAAAAACAAAGAGCATCCAATTAGAAATAAAATACTAAAATGCTAAATGCTATATAAAAATGAGCTAATAAGTAAAATATATTTTATAAATGAACTCTAAGATAATTAAAGGAATATACATATACAGTATGTGTAATTGTAATATAAAAAATAGATTAAAATATCAGGAAAACAGATAAAGAATAAATAAGAAAAATCATTAAAGAATTATCCAAAGGAATGCAACAAATATAGAACCATTAAGCAAAATTCTTAAAATAATTTAAAAAATAATTACTCCAATAATTAAAAACAAAATAAATGAGAATTAACTTAGATTTAAAAAAGAAAATGGCACAAATAAAGTGATCTTTATTACAGGATTACTGATTGAAAGAATAATTGAAAAGAATAAAATATCTATTTATGCTTTATTGATTATATGAAAGCTTTTGACAGAGTAAGAAATAATGAAAAGGTCTAATATACCAAAACATAAAATCAAATTAATAACAAACTTCTATTAGAATTAGAAGGCTGAAATAATAACAAATAAAGAAAAAACAATATATTTAGATAAAAAGAAGTATAAGACAGCCTACATTTTATCACCTTTCCTATTTAAATCTCCATAGTGAATATTTTTAAAAACAAGGAAGCTCCAAGTAACTGTAATGGATCAAATGGATCAATGATCAAAATATTGATATTAGATTTGCAAATAATCAGGTACTAATAGCAGATAGTATGAAAGGATTATAGCAAATGGTTAATAAAAAATATATGGATTTTAGCATAAGTCTGAATGATATAAAGTTGAAAATAATAGTAATAAACAAAAAGATAAAAAGTGAAATCAAATCAATAAACTTCAACAAGTGACTATAAATATAAATACCTTACAAGCTGTATTACGAAAGATAGTAAATGTTAAAATAAGAAAGAAAAAAATTAGAAAGGCAAAAAGTAACTTGCAAATTTAAAGACTTCTTAAGAAATAACATTAATCTTTACTTGACAAAAGATTACTAAAAACCTATATATTTCCAGTAGTAGAATATGCTAATAAAAAATGGACATTTGGCAAAATGATCATAGAAAAACTTAATGTATTTGAAATGTGGTGTTACAATAAGAATTGGAAATAAGAAATATTTAGTTTTAAAAGTCTGATCAAAAGAAAAATGAAGTTTGCAGGACATGTTATGAGAGGATCCTCAGGGCAACTACCTGCTTTAGTTCTAGAAGACATGATAAAAGGGAAATGGGATAGAGGTCAGCAAAGAAAAGCTTGGAGAGATGATATCAAGAAATACAGTAGATGTATAAGCATCAGGATTGCTAAAAGAAAAACTGATAACAGGCACAATTGGTATTTTATGGTTGCCACCCTTCTAATAGAAGATCGTATCTAATGATGATGATATATCTCTCCAGTGTTTGTTAATTCACTCATGTCTAACCTCCATATTGTTTTGGTACTTCTTATTGATTTCCTATTGAGTTCCATTTAAGTGCTTAATTTATTATATTAGTTTATGGTTTTCTTAAGATATGGCCACTTCCTTTCCATGATTATTCTTCCTATTGGGTTTTGACCCATTTTTTCCATAGGGCTTCATTACTGATTTTATCTAGCTACCATATTCTGAATAAATACCTGTTCACCATTGTTTGGATTTTGTCAATAGTATATGCTTGGTAGTTTTCCAAGTCTCTGATCCATACAAAAAACTATAAGCATGTTGGAATTGAAAATTCTGATTTTTGTCCTTAACAATATTGACCTTCCAAATGTTAGATAGAGTCTTGAAGACTGCTATTACTTTGCTGCATCTTGCTTTCATGGCCTCCTCTGTTCCTCCAATGTCACTAACACAATACTTCCTAGATGTTTCAAATTGATGTAATGGACACTTCTGTTGATAAAATAAAGTAAAACTACAGTATAAAAAATATTAAAAACTAAAAATTCAACTTCACTTTTTAAGTGAAACTGCACTCATAATGATTATTATCAGTGCAGCCATTGCCCAAAAGTTTGATGTTAGATTTTTAATAAAAATTTTATACTGGTTTTAATTTATTTTACTTCCCTGAGATGATTTCGGTTTTGAGTATTTTTAATGAGTATCCTTCCAACCTGTTTATTTTAATCCTAGGAAGTTTAATTTTATTTATATTTATATTGAGTTCTAGGCAACTTTTTTGCTGCTGCATATGCTATTGTTTGTCGATGTCATCTGATAAATCAAGATCACTGAGTGGCTTCTAGTACACCAATTAAATTCACTTTTGCTGACCTTCCAAAGTGGTTTTTTTATATATGGTGCTATTATCATTTTGCAACTTCCACTGGAAATCATCTTAAAAATGTTGCAATTGATTTCTCTCTTTCTCTCTCTATATATATATATACTGTATATTAATCTAATTACAAAAAATATGCATATTGATGGTTAATTAGTTTATTGTAACTACACAGCAATTCAGTGTACAATATATTTGAAATTTGTGCTCTAATTTTTTAAATATAATTAAATACAGCATTTACCCTTACTTTAACACTTAACTCTTTTTTGGCATGTTTATTATCTTCATTCACCAAAAAAAAAGCTTTCAATAAGCCCATCAATTGATAAAAGTATTTTAATATTTTTTGCACTGAAATTTTAAAATGCTTCTTACCAATCAATGGGTTTACTGAAATCATTTTATAATGAATGAATCCTTGACAATAAGGATGTAAAAAAGTAGAGTTAAACTTAGATTGAATCCTGTGTTTAATTATATTGCAATGTATATAAAAAATTTGAGTGTTAATTTCAAATATATTGTATGCTGAATTGGTGTATATTGACAATAAACTTTGACAGTGAATTTATTATTATTAATGAACAATCAATATAAATATATTACATATAACGTAAAGACATCTATTAGTTTCTTTGCGGTACCAATCTATATCATTTTTTCTGATTTCAGAATAAAAGAAATATTTAATTCAATTGTGAATTGGAGAGATAGCAATACTTTAGAAATTTGAAAAATTAATATAAAGAAAGCTAGATAGTCACCTACATATTGAGTATTAAAAGTTTTGTATATTCTTTAAATTTAGTTTTAACATATTTTGAAAAAGAAGCAATTGCTTGGTTCAACAGTGGCCCAATGGTCGTTGGATCATTTGAATATACAGTTTAAAGTCAAATGAGTAGAGGATATTTTAGCATAAAAAATTAGAGATCAAGATTTAAAATAATGAGAATATAGAGATATTAAAGTTTCTAGGACCATACATCAAACTAGAAAAGGACAGCAAGACAAAGATGTAGACTAGAGTAGAAAAAGGAATGCCACATTTAACCTGGTAGACGTTTTTATATAAAAGGACTTGATTTTTTAGTTTGAAAGTAAAACTTGCAAAAGCTCTAAGTGTGAGCAATGCTTTCCATAGATGTGAAAGCTGACACTTAAGAAGAAAGTGGAATAATGGTCAAGATTTTTTAAGTGTCTGTTGAGAAGAGTGCTGAGAGTTATCTAGCAGATGAGGAAGCCGAAAGAATGGATCAGGAACCTGTTATAAGAGTTCCAAAAGAGGAAGGCTTATTGGAAATGGTGAAGAAAAGGAAATTGATTAAGTATGATCACTTGAAGAGGAGGTGACAGCTAGGTTTTGGTTACAGTGGAGGGAAGTGTGTGTGAAAAAGGAAGCAGAGGATGGATGCGATTTGCATGGATTGATAACATTAAAAATTGATGAGAAAGAATGAACAATGCGAGGAAGTTGGCCATCAGGATGGTCATAAAAGAGGGCTAAGGCGCACTGAACTGAACTAAACTGGACCTTGTTTTAGTACCACTGAAACATCTTATATATTTTTCAATATCAGATATAATTTCAAGTGACCTTGCCTCGAACGAAGTTTGTATATTTAAATATGAATGTTTAAAATGCAGTTACACCGAAGAGATCATTCATTATTTAGTCACCAGATTCTAAGAATAGATTTAATCCTAACAAAAATAATGTATATTTACATCAACACAAAGCTAGAAGACCTTAATTTAACATTACAATGTCAAGATGATTTCATACATTTGTCTGTGAGTTCTCCTAAACTGTATTCAAAATAAAAAATCAATGAAAGAGATATTACTGTGCCGTTGTCGTGATGCTGCAATGCTAAATATTGACAGTGGTTTTAATTGAAACTTGGTATGAAAAGCAGATAGACATTAAAGCATCCTCGCATCATTGGACTTATCAGACCTTGTTATTCCTGATGAATCCTGAGACTTTTATGTTGAATTTTAATCTGATAATTCCTGAAAAAGATTATTGTGCTCACTCTACCCAATTGAGATAAAATTTAGATACTTTGACTAAAAGATGGTTAAAAATATGTAATGAAAGGAGCATGATTGGCCTAAAAAACCGTCATTAAATATAATGAAGGCGATATTTTGTGTTTAATAATGTATAATGTAAGCTGTTATTTATTGACCTTGGTCAACTCCTGCATCTTCGTTTAACTATATGTTGGATCATGAAATTTATTCTTAGGTATCCGAATGTTCCTGTTGAATTATATGCTATATGGTTTATATTGTTTTTTTCTTTCCAGGATGAATTCAGTGAAAGACTGCATAAGTCATCTACTTAGTATATTTCAAAGTTTTGGATTTTCACAGTTAAAACCAGAGATCTTTCGTTCAGCGAAATATGATAAAAGTGAAGTGACAGTAGTCATGTGGAGACTGCTTTTTGAGACTGTTTACTTTATTAAATATGGTACTATTGATGACCGGTGTTCAGAGGCATGTTCTACGTTTCGACCATCTAGTGTAGTGGTATATGTTAAAAAACAGCTCACCTCCTACGGATATGTGTCAAATCATTTCGACATACTACCTAGTGACATGTCAAGTGGAAGTCAAGAGCTTCTTCTAGCATTTGGGTGGTTGTTACACAGAGAGAATCTTATTGAAAAAATATGTTTCACAGCTTTAATTTCTCTGAAAGAATTGGAGAGCGTCGAGTCCAATTGTCAAACTGTATCTTCGTACGACTTCACTAAATTGTTCGACAGGCCATCTGCGGGTCAGTTGAATGGATTGAAGCAGATAGTTTGGTTGAATGGAAAAATTCAGACGTCCCTAGACACTTCTTCTTGGCTACGAACTTCTTTGCTCAAATCATCAGGTACAATTCACGACTACACTTCTCGACTGAAGTTAGACAGCAGTGATCGAAGTCTGTCAGTATTTGAGATATATTTACTCAAACATCCCAAACTTTTCAATCAGTATATGCTGAAGTTAGAAAAGCAGAATAGAATTATTAGAAAATTTATTATTTGGCGAAACTATGAGGATGAGTTCTGGATTTGGCTCGCTGGTGTTTTTGATCTTAATGGATCGTCGAATCAGAGCACAGGCGATTCTCACAGGAACAGTTTGCCTCAGCAAATCACACAGTTATCTGTAGCCCACGAAATGCTCCACAATTCATTGTTGGCCCATGAGTCTACCATTTCCCAGTTAGAAAGGCTCTGGGAAAATCAATCGGAAAATTTGACTCCTGAAGACGTAGATAATGTAATCCGAGATGTTGACCGAGAAATAAACTTATTTATGCGAAATTTAATATTGACGAATAGTCGTACAGAACCAGAATTTGTGCGTAGCAGCGATAAGATGTTTAGGCATAAGAACAGCATGAATCTGAGAAGACTCGATGCTATTTTAAATAGATTAGCTAGAGATGGAAACCAGACATCAGATGAGAACGTAGCACAACTACGATCGATAGATTCTGTATTAAAAAGTATGATTCTGTATGATGGGACTCATAAGTAAATTTAGATCCAGTGGTATTATGCATTTGATGTACATACTGTATCATATATTATAGACAAAAAGATTATATGCATAGCGATTAGCCAACCTTGGTAGGATTTAGCCCACTAAAAATCTGTGTAATCTATTGTGTATTTGGTGATTGATTAAAAATATAAAAATTTAATCGATATCTACACCTTCTTTGTTATAAGAGCAATGTTCAGTTCATTGTTAGTTATTTTAGTCAGATGTGTTTCTGTATGAGTTATCTATATGTATCGTTAAACAAATATTTTATAAGTAAATAATAGAGTGAAAGTACATCTAAATGGCTGGTTGAGTGCTATAGGGAAGCGCGAAATTTTAATAATAAATTTACTTTCAACTACGATTTATGGCTCGTGGATTAAATGTTTTATCTGCCAGTTTCAGGGTAGTTAAGAAAATAGCTTGTGATATCAGAAAATTTTATGGACCTCGTTGTATGTTGGCCTGGAGGTAATAATTTTAAAAAAGCACTAAAGTACGTATGTCATTTTTAGTTATTTATGTCATATGTACTATAGATTTTTTCAATCGTTTAATCATATTTTTAAAAAATACGTTGTATATTACGTGGACTCATTTAAAATTTACATATACTTTCCAACACATCACCGTCTACAAAAAATACAAAACCGCGCTCAGAGCTCTATTCAAATTAGTGTCCCATCATTAATTGTGGTACATGGAACAAAGATGGCTTAGTCGCCACATATCCGAGCGTGTGGGAACGATGCTTCAGTAGAAATTCGTTTGGATTTTTCTTAGTCAGAACGGAAAAGGTTCACCATCTGGTAAAGCGCCGGTAAATTTGAACTAACTCTGGTAGTGTACTAAACAGTTTGAACTTAATTTCAGTAAGGCTCTTACTAGGAAGAAGCATAAAGTCTATTTGTACTTTAATTTTCCTGACGTTGGAGAAAGTTTTCCGACACGTATCACCGTAGTAGATAGAGCTCTTTTGTATTTGTTTCACTTTTCTAAACAGTATTGCAAATGCTACCTCATTCTTATAGGTTCTCTGCTCACTTGATACTGTCAGTGTCATCTTTCAGTCCATGTTCTATTTATTTATTTATCTTCCGATACCTAATTAATTTTTCATTAAATCTTCCTTCTTCCTTTTCCTATAACCGTATTTACACACTTTCTAGCAATGAAAGTCATTACCACTTTGCCGTCTCAACCTCTCTTGTTTAATTTATACGCTATATAGTATAGTTTATTTGTCAGACTGCAGTTTCTTGTCATTTTAGGCGATATGATTCGCGGTGATATAAAGCGTAGAGAAAGCGAGTCCGAATGGGACTCTGCTAGTGAAAACGAAGGTCATAGGGCTAAGCTTGATGTCTCAACAAAGGGGGGACTAGGTGAACGGCCAGTTCCCTCCAAACGCATTACCTCTGGTGAGTACCTATGATGGTTTCTACTTGAGTGTGTGCGTTTTATTATGCTATGTGTTACATGGAATTGCTACACATACCATGAACACTTTATTCAAATCACCCGTTCCTTCTAATCGCGTAAATTTTACATTAGTCTCGTAAATTCTCAGTTAGATTTATGTTTGTGGTAGCTATGTTCCGTATAAGTAGCAGATAACTATTTTGACCTAATTATTAATTTTAGTATCATTTGTTCCCGTGTTTCGTGCGAGTAAGTATAGTTTTGGTTCGCTCGTTTGATTAATTTCAGTTCTGTTTATAGTAGTATACCTTCATTATTAGTAGTGGATGGGAATTTATCCGCTTCTAGGTGCATAGATTGCTTTCCAAAATAGTAGAAACCTTCTGTAAATTAACTTTCCCAGTTGAAAATGTCTTAGTTAATCTAATTGTAGATAACTGGTGTAGTCGTAGCGCGGTGGACTTCCACGGCTATGGCTAGTTCATCGTGGAGGTGCAATGTCACCACCCGGAGTGGTGTACCGGCCCCTATAGTAACACTTGCACAATATAAGTTTGAATGGCAGAACTGGTATGACGATATCCGTTTAATCAAATTACATTGCTAATTAGTAGTAATGTAATTTGATTGATCCTTCTGCTAAATATGTAGAGTTGACAGGTCCGCTCATCCTAAGGAAAGCGCCCCGTAAAAAAACACTGCTGTGGGAGAGCTTTTTCTGTTATCGTATGCCTTACACCAGACATGACTGTCAGAAGAGTTCAAATGAGATGTGTTGCTGAATACTATCAATATTATATTAAAAAATAAGACTTTGAAAATTAGATTTATAATGATGATATTGTCAGGAGAGGCAATTTTTGTTTAACCATAATTAATTATTGCTTAAGCTGCGAAGATTTAATAGAAGAGTCAATAAGAAGACTATTTAATTTATTACACTGGAGCAATGACAGATACAATTTCCAACCAAACCATAAATTATCCAGTTTTTTAGAGATACACTTAGTATCCGTCTTTCATTTTTTGAACGCAGAACATGGTAAGCTGCAATTTGAAGTCTTCTAGTGTACTAAATTATTATATAGTCTTCTTAAGTCTAAAGCTTCTGCTATTGACTTTTCTATTAAATTTGGTCAGCTTAAAAATTTCATTATTTATGGTTAAAACACACAATTGCCTCTCCAGACAATATAATGCTAGCAATACTATATGAAATAACTGAGGTATAGGGAAACACATCTAGGATATTGATGTCGAAAAATGAAAAGAAAAAGGCTAATATAAAACATTATTGCGACCGCGGGTTCGCTTCTGTATAACATACGCTTTTTCTAAGTTTTTAAAAGTGAATGTCAAAACAAACAATTTGACTTGGCGATTCAAATCAATAAGACTGCCTCCCTACTCGTAATACGTCGTTGGCTAACAAAGGTGCATCCCACTCTCTTCTACTATTGTATATCTAATTGTTTGCTTGTTTATCTTTCTGATTGTTCTTCTTTTGATTTCTACAACACTTTTATTTGAAAATGCTTGTGTTGCATGAACAAAACCGGTCGCATTAAAGTTATAAATTAGCCTTATATTTCGCTTTATTTTTCGAAAACTATATGAATTTATGTTTCCACTTTGCCATTATCAGATAGCGACGGAGACAGAATTGACGTTGATCTAGAGGTCAGTCCGATAAAATTTTCTGCTGGACTTCATACAGACGCGTAAGTTTGTTCAGTCATACAGTACAGAACATAGATGCCATTCTTGCTAAAAACATCTTATTCTACATTTCTCCAGTTGTACATACCATAACATTATTTATAAACATTTATAATGCTATGTTTACTGTATGCTCAATTTATTGCTAATTATCGATGTACTGTTGTTTGTCAGCAAGTGTATTTGCTTGAGGTCCTTTATCTTTTTATCGTATATCATCATTTGAATCTATACTGATAATACAATTTCGTGTATGTATGTTCCATATCTTCTAGGATAATGGCCTACAAAGCTGAAACTTGGCAGGAATAATATCCTAATATATGGAGAGTGTCATTAGGGGTTCATAATTCGGATGAATCGCAGTCTACAGTAGAAGGGTGATGCGTGGACGTAATCTTTATAGTAGTCGTCGTATTCGAAGGTTTAAAAAATCTTATTGCTAGTAATCGATATTACAGAATTAAGAATTAGAATTCTGTATAGTAGGTGATTGCTGCAATGTTGCATAAGTATTCTACAGTAATAGTGACGAATTTGAAATTTGTAGTATTGTTTGATTATGTTTGCTGTTTTGGTTGTTTGTTATATTGATCGATGGTAGCGAGTATTACTTTCATACACTATAGCTTTTCACGTAGGCGCGGGTACTACGCCAAAAGCAGATTCATTATTATTATAGTCGACAGGTTTTCCGTTCTTCCCGGGCGACTCACGATTTTTCTTTTCTGTATTTACCATTATCAGTGGACTGAAAAATCGCCGTGAGAGCACAATATCGTGTCTGCATCGAGACCAAAGTGAATGCTAGAGTAAAGCATCCTTGACGTGTAAACAATTCTGTAATGCTAGCAGGCGGACTGGACAACGCTCTTTCTCTCGTGTTCTGACCTAGTTATTTGTCCACAAAAAACGTATATTTTCTTGCGAGGATAAATGTTTTTGTGAGAAAATATACTCTGTTCTGCTTGAAACGGGTTTCAGCTAGTTACGGGACTATAACGAGGTCGAAGCAGCGCTATCCAGTTCTCGTATACTACTTTCTGTCTATATCAAAGTGTCTTTTTTAGAATACTTACTTTCTGTATTTATTTTTTATCCGCGGAAACATTGTTCATTATTACTATACCAATGCTGTACTTTGATATATACAATATATATAATTATTTTATCAAATGTTTTGCTGTAGACGCGCAACCTATGAGGATTTGGACGATTTTTCATCAGTGGCTGTTGGAGCTGGTATTGCAGATAGTAAGTTTTTTCGACAAGGTTCCCCTTAATTTAGAAAAAAACATTGTATTCCTGGCATTTCATATAATCATTACAGCTAACGTTTCCTCGAATAACTCTAGGCATTGTCTGGGAAATCACAAAACCTGGTTGGGTTATACAATTCGAAAGAAAAGAAAAGTAACGATTGAAATACGAAGAAGCATCGGTTGAGCAACCTGTTAAGCGTTGTTTGAGGAAGAGATGGCAAGGCGGAGGGAAGTCTGAAGATGAGGGACAAGAGAGGAGAAGATGAGAAAAATCCTGCTGGCCTTCTCAGCAGGAAGGGCAAGAGGGGGAATCGGACTGACCAATCCGATGGAGGTAAGAGGCAAGAAGAGTGGAGTGCCCGTTACAAAAACGAAGACGCGAAAGCTCGCAACGGGTAGAACGGGGAAGAAGAAGCTCACCAGAGGAAGTATTGGGAATCTGACAGTCTAGAAGTTTGTTGCAATGGGAAGAAGAAGCTC
>JAUYWV010134802.1:507-10915 GCA_032274565.1 Nematoplana nigrocapitula
CAATCATAATGATTGTATGTGTTCTGTAACTTTCTTTAACAACAGTATTGCCTTTGGAGGTCTCACTACGATTTGCTGAATTTTCTTTAAGTAGAGTAATAAGAATATGGAATAAATTATAAACATACTTATAGTTATAGTCAAGAAAATTATACTGAGCTGAAGTTCACTACTAATCGTGTTACAACTACAAGTATGTACAAATATCAATTAACTAACATTTTAGTACACAAAAATTGAGGAATTTTATATTAAACCAACATTTTGATTGAATACAATGTGCTAACATCAACGATATACCATGTCCATTCGACCATTGTGATTTTGGCCTCATATTATTTAAATGATCGCAACAGCTGTGACCTGTTGTTATGAACCACTTACATTACTGCATTTAAAGAATATAAACCATACTTTACGTAAAACTCCCTGTTTAAAGGATAACAATTTGCATAAATCTGCTTTTGATAGAATAATACGTTGAAGTCATACCGTGAAAGTGTAAAGAGCGATAATATATATTTATATACAGTACTATCAGAGGAGACTTACCGCAGGGAAAAAGTAAAAATCTGATCTGTTATGTCCAAATACAGATCAAATGAAACTTCTTCAGAAAATTTTATATCCAATGCAATCTAAATATATCACTTGTACATACTACGAATTTTTACATCAGTTATTGTTGGATTAAGACATTGGTTCTGTCAGACAACGCCTGATGGAATGAAACATGGACATTATTACCCATTATGAATATGAGTTGCAATTATATAAATAAAATAACATTTTAGCAAAATATAAATTTAAAATAATATGCTTAAAAATAATATGGTTATAATGAAATTAATTTCTCTTCTTATAAGTCAAATGAAGCATTAAAGAAACTCATTAGGAATACTCACTTTGTTTTTGTTGAATAACAACCATAGTCAACAATATTGGATTTTATCAAATCTTTGCAGCTAGTTTCTGCAGGTTCACATGTTTCTCTACTCCCAGTACTTTTCTGTGTAGCTTCCTTGGTTTTAATCGGTGTCTTCTTATATGATACACTATTTATTGTAAGCCTTACTGCAGGATTTATAAAACACCCCGCGTCTCCTTGGGCGTCGGGGTTTGATTTTTGCGAAGTACCCAAGGATACGGACTGACTCTCTCGTGTTGATCGCGGAGAGCTTGAACAGTCGTCATGTTTCTGTGGAGACCTAATGGGTTTGAGTCGAACGTTTCCTTGCACGGCTATTTTTCGTTTAGCCGTTGATGAGGTAGGCATAATTTCTAGCAGTAAAAGATATGCTCTATGGCAAATAAGCACATAATTCGAGTTGGCGCTGTTTAGTTAAATCTGACATTTCATAACCATCTCGCATTGCTCACACTAGACGCTGTTTGCCTTGTGAGGTCCTTGAGCTGAAAGATTGACGTACGTATAGATAGTAGTGGTTTAGCAGTAATATGCGTAATGTAAATATACATTAAAACGATCGATAGGAAGTGCTGTAGTAGTTGACGAATAAATATAAAGTAATGTCTCTGAAGATACAGACCCTAAGATTTTAAAAAAAGGAAAAGTCAATATTTTTGATTGTATATATTATGAAATGCGGTAATTAGGGAAAGAGAACAGACGGATGCTCGTAATTTCGGAATTCTCATCGGCACAGTGTCTCTTTCTCTCTCTCAAAATCCTTAGTTCGCCGAGCATTGTGGTCCTTTCCTTGGGTTTTGAGACATAAAAAAGACGCGAATTTATTTGTGTCATGTTGCAGCCCATAACTGCTCTCGATATTGATTGATGTAAAATCGATTTGAAGGTCAATCAATATAATTGCATTTTCTGTTTTTTTACTTCCATTTTTTCGCTGTTCGTTTTCGTCACTGAAATTGGTGACTTACATTTTTTGCTTACTCTCTATGATATAGGCCTTTCTCCGGCAACAATAGATTCAGTCATCAGTTCCTTCTCCTAACGGAGGTTGGAGATCATGTATTCCCACTTCATTCGGTCTTGCGCTTGTCTCATCACCTTCTCCACCGTCCATCCCGTCCAATCCTTGATGTCGTCTATCCACTTTCTTCTTGGTCTTCCTCTATCTCTCAAATCTTCGATTCTTCCGATTATCACAAAACTGCAATTTCCTTGTTTTAAAGTTGCTTAGAAGTTCTTCTTTTGAAACTGCCACCTCTAAGACACTCTCGTTCCTCACCTTCACCTTCACCACCTTTCGCAATGCCCACATTGTTTCGCCTCAATTCGTCTCTCCAAAGCCTTAGTAATCATCCAAGCCGCACATCCGTATATTGAAACTGAAACTGACCAAACGTATGTTTCTAAAATTCTTAGCCTCGTCTTCATTTTATACTTTTGATGAGCATAAGATTTTCTCCATCATATTGAAAATTGCACGATCCATTCCAATTCATTTCCTTATCTCTATTTCGCATCTTCCATCATCAGTTACTGTCCTGCCCAATTATAGCACAGATTGAACTTGCTCAACAATATTTCCTCATCCTGAACTTTCATATGCAACTTTGGTCAACTACAGTATCTTCAATCATTGATCACTGTGTGCAAGCAATAGCGAACTTGCTCAGTGAATAGTTCACAAACAGCAATGGCATTATATTATAAGCAGTAATGTGCAGAAATACATTATGCACCCCAGTGTAGATATAACACAAAGTCGTGTAGATAATAGGTGAACAAAAATAAAGAAAAGCCAAGCATAATCCAGCGAGAGAAAGAATCTATTGAACAGGACTGTCAGTTTTCGATAAGCAACATACGAGAGGAAACCGGACAATTATTGTATGACAACGATAGAAAATGAGGCAAAATTGTCAGAAATACTACATGAGAATGTGTTGAAGCTGAATGCAAAGTCTGACATTTTTCTCCTTGTGTGATGGAATCAATTTCGCACGGACACAAGGGTGATGTTAACTACCGACTGTTTGGACAACTTTTTCAATACATTGTTTATGGCGAAGCTCTTCCAAGGTTCGCTTCAACGCTGTCTGTATGCGCTTATCGCTTGTTCCTCTTCCAAGGACCGCTTTAGCATTGGTTTGTATGCGATGATCGCTTTTTCCTCTACCAAGGTCCGCTTTAGCGTTGCCTTGTATGTGGTGATTGCTTGTTTCTCTTCCAAGGTCCGCTTTAGGGTTGCCTTGCATGCGCTGATCCCTTGTTCCTCTTCCAAGGTCCACTTTAGCATTGCCTTGTATGCTCTGATCGCTTGTTCCTCTTCCAAGGTCCGCTTTAGCGTTGCCTTGTATGCGGTGATCGGTTGTTCCTCTTCCAAGGTCCGCTTTAGCGTTGCCTTGCATGCGCTGATCCCTTGTTCCTCTTCCAAGGTCCGCTTTAGCGTTGCTTTGTATGCGCGATCGGTTGTTCCTCTTCCAAGGTCCGCTTTAGCGATGCCTTGAATGCGCTGATCGCTTGTTCCTCTTCCAAGGTCCGCTTTAGCATTTCCTTGTATGCGCTGATCGCTTGTTCCTCTTCCAATGTCCTCTTTAGCATTGCCTTGTATGCGGTGATCGGTTGTTCCTCTTCCAAGGTCCGCTTTAGCGATGCCTTGTATGCGCTGATCACTTGTTCCTCTTCCAATGTTCGCTTTAGCGATGCCTTGTATGCGGCGATCGGTTGTTCCTCTTCCAAGATCCGCTATAGCGATGCCTTGTATGCGCTGATCACTTGTTCTACGAGATTTCAATATGGAGAGTATATAGGGATTGAGTGCGAGTCCAAAATGGCCATCGAGAAGGTATGCCCCGCCCCCGACTGGTTCAACGCATGCCCTGCGATGACTGGAAGCGTTGTCAAAACTGAAGCTGGGTGGTCTTCCACGATGTTGTCAAGTTCACCGGGAATGTCGTCATCGATTTGCCTGCCCATGATCTTCATCTCTCGGAAGAGCCACCTCTCCATCTCTGTGGATATAACGGAACAGACCGTGTTCCGTTTCACCCCGAGTGTATTTTCCATAGCGTGATTATTGCATGCACAATGCCTATTTATTCCACTATTGCGTGACCTAATTTCATTCTTGCGAACATTGTTCATAAGATAATCAATATTCATTATTCTCTGCAATTCTACTAATGCCTGAACAATATCGACTGTTGCATTTGTATATCTTATATTGGCCAGAAACACCTGTATAAGTAAATGACAAATAAAAAGATATCCACGCAAAGTTAGTTTTTAATTCATAACCATCAAAAGAAAATATTCGAAAGTGACGTATTCATAATCAAGTCTAACTACTGTCTTGGAAATTTATAACGTCCCTTGAACAGACCAGTAATTTTCCTTTGTTCCATATACTGTAGTTCATTTTTGGTTGCGGATACATTCTGTAGCTTTTTAACCATATCCTTCACCAACATGGGATCCATGATGTTCAGTTAGAACTTCAGAATTCACACAAGAGTCAGGAGTTATGGAAATGCATAAGCAGCAAGACCCGTCTGTTTCACCGTAATCACATAGGCATAATTGATTTCTGTTTAACGTGAGGGGCTTAAAAACAGGATAAATTGGAGAAAGTAATGCACACTCGTGTCCCCATGAAAACCTTTCACCCGTGGAGTGGCATGACGATGCAGTCGGAGTCGCAATTCTATCTCTCGACTGCTCTGAAGCTTTTCATACCATATCACACTCAGCTATCATTCTGAAGCTTCATAGATGTAATTTTCCCATCAACTTCATCCAATGCGTGTCCTCGTACTTGAATAATCGCTCACAGAAAACATCTGTATCAATGTAACTCCACCAGCATTCCTGTGCACATATCCAGCGGCATTCCACAAGGTTTTATCCTTGGACCATATCTTTTTATTTTATGTACTACCAACCTCATTAAAGATTCTAACTACTTGAAATATGCCGACGATACTACCCTACTTGCCAAAGTCACTGCTGAAGCTCAGTCTACCGAATTACTCATTCGCAAGATCTTTTTCTCCGTATTGAAAGTTTAGTGCTGACGCCAATCTTCTTCTCAACGTCACAAAATCTAAACTTTTAATCTGCTCAAAATCTACCTGTTGCCCTGTTACCACTATTCTTGGTATTGCCTATGCGACATCTCTGAAACTGTTGGTCCTCTATATATCCAATGACTTGAAGAGGGATCTTCACCTTCACGACACTTTGGTCGCCGTCCCTACGCTCTCAGAATCCTTAAACCCCTTTGAAGCAACCACCAACTGTCCATCATTTTTTCAAGCATCATTATTTAGCGGTCTCCAATTTCGTTTTTCCAGTTTTTGTTTACTTAATGAATAGACGCTTTTCTCCGGCATTGTCTTCATCTCATCCATGGATCTAACATCACTACTTAGATCACACCTTACCTTTTCAAAAAAGCTGAATTCTCTCCAGACCACCCTAATCCATCAACTAATCTCCCACAAATCACCTCAAACTGGACAGACACTATATCAAATTATCCAAATCTATATTAGAAGACCTTCCACCTTTGCGATTCTTTACATTCTTTACATCCTAAATCTTCTATATAACTTTGCCATGGAAGTTAGTCTCCCTTTTTTCAGTCTTGTTATTCTTTCTTTTTCACCTGTTACATCAGTTGTTGTTTCACACGTTCTGCAATAGAAATCTTTTTCTTTTATGGTGCGAATTCCATTTACATGTGTAGGTGCAAAACTACCAGACACATATGCAATAGTCCATAATAGTCAAATCTGGTAATTTTGTCGGCCATGAGTGGTGTTCAATGAACTCCGGGGTATTCTCTCGTATCCGCGCAATCGAATCTAGGGCCGTGTGTGCTTTGGCACCATCTTGTTGCCAAATCCATTGCCATGCACACCATCACATCTTCAATTACATTATAACGAAACTTTGACGGACACATTTCAATTAGTGCACACACTTTTTGTTCACTGCATCTTCTACTTAGCCCTCTATTTGCAGTTTTGATACCACATCATCGAATTGGTGTGTTGACTAATATCCTCACGTTGGAGGCTCCGTCTTGAAAATTACGCTTATCTCGCGTTGAACAGCGCTTATTAACTGCGGACATTTTTTCCCGCTCAACTTATGCAGCTATCAATGAAATACACAATCTCGATGTCAAGCAACAACTAATCAATTTCAATCGAACCAATCAGGGTTAACCAATCACGCGAAAGCCGAATGATAATTCAAATAAATGAAATTTTGAACATTTCTGAACAACTTTGTATATCTCGAAGGATTTTGTTACAGCCTGTGTTTGTTTTAGAAAGGTTATATTTAATAAACAACTAGCAGTGCCTACCCGCGTTGCTGGGCAATAGAATAGGGCACATGCCTAACCCTAACCCTGCCCTAGTCTGGTCCCCCATTTTCGGCAGTGCCCTGCAATTTTTGTTTATGAAATTTTCTGTGGGAGGCTTCCTTCTGCCCAAAAAACGGCCATTTCACAGCGTTTTTAGCCTCCTTGACCTCGACCCCGACCTCGCCCCCCTATGTTACCTGAATGGTTGAGGGGGTCACCCATTCAAAGTTTCGGGTCGCTGGCACCAACGGTTCGGCCGCCCACCCGGAACAAACACACAAACAGACAACTTGACAAATATATAGATATATAAGATTAGTCTTTTTTTCTTTTTCTTTAAAATTTGTGTTATTTCAAATCAACGTTTGCTTACTATATACCGCATAGTCACATGTTCTAAGTGTTACGCCTGCCCTTCACCTCTAATATAAGAGGACTGATTGATAAGTTCTCAGCCTTGATTTACTTTGACCTGGTTGAGGAGTGGTTTTTCGGCGGAAATGGAAATGGTCGTGAGCATGACGAATCTGGGTTCTGACTGGCTTTGCTCTGAAGAATGAAGAAGATGCTCGGTGGCTACAATGACGTCAATGTAGCAGTAGACCCGTTTCTCAGTGACCAGGGGCCTTTTTGATAAAACTTTAGGATCGGCTATTTCGCAGCTCCTAAATAAATTCTGTTTCATAAAACTGCTGGCAGCTTCTAAATTTACTAACAGTTAATTTAAGAGCAAAATAACCAATAAGTTTAGAGATTTAGTTCGGTGACGTCATGATGGTCGATAACGTTAGGAGCTTGTAAATTACAAGTTATATTTACTGCTAAATTAGCTGACATTTGGATTCTCTACCCCGTGCTCATCCGACCAAACAAGGTCTCGAACGGTCTATTGTTATCTCTTTATTTCGCAGGGGGCCCCACTGTTTTGGAAGTAAATGACACGTGCTGCGTTCGGTGCACTGCAGACCCCCTCGTTTGTGTGCACTGTCCCGTCGTGTTGTGATATGGATTACCGTTATTTTACATGGCTAGAGAACCACTCTCATTGGTCAACCAAAATTAGCTCCCTGTATCTCTAGTCAGTAATTTTTCGGAGCTGCTATTTAGCAGTGTTTCATGAAACGGACTTTAGCAGAATAGCTATTTGGGAGCTTCTAATTGCTAGGTTTATGAGACATGCGCCAAATTGGATTCCTAAAATTGGAAATAGCGATGTACTTAGTGTGTAACTGCAAAAATATAAATGTATTTGTTTTTTTATAAACGTGACTCCTCCTACAAACGGCTGAGTACTACGTATGCCCTGTAGCTGAATCTATTCAATAATAGCCTACATCTGATTGTAGTATAATTTTATTTTGCAAGATATCTACGAAATGGCAGTACATGTATATGATCCTTTGAAGAGATTTTATCCATACGTATACAGCATATTATTCCAATATTGTCCATTAAAAATTAATACAGACCACCATTGTCTCTATATATGATACAGCATCGCAGACGGAGGTGTGTGAGAGCCAAAACTGGCGCAGGAGGCGGCTTGGAGGGCGGGGGGAGGGGGGAATTGGGAACACAGTTGGCATCTCAGAGTGGATTATCACGAATGATATTGTTGTGAGTGATGTTCTTCACCATCACTTTCATCACCTGATACCGGTGCACGGGAAGGAAACGTTTGGAATGGTTGTACTGACTCTCCAGATTCCGGATCAACTCGGTGATGGTGCTGATACGGCGACGGAGGTCTTTGAGTCCGGTCTCCAGACAGCGGTTCTCCCTGACCAGATCCTCCGAGGACAATTCTGAATAGGGGTACGAACAGAGTTCACACAGATTCTGGAATGATTTATAGCAGCAGATAACAAGAGCAATCGGTAGATTCAACTTCATCTGATTTGACACTGATTCACAGAAAATGGTAGTAATTGCACTCTTGACATCAACTGCAGGATAGCAATGACAGAAAGTTGGACAATAAAGAAATCGAAATAAAACAAGATTGAGGCTTTTGAATGTGGTGCTGGAGACGACATCTTGGAGTGTCCTGGAGTGAATAGCGAATGAATGATTCTATCCTGGAAGAGATGCAGCAGACCTAGATCAAGTTAATGGGAACGGTTTCAAAGCTGAAACTACTGTATAATATCTCGGACATGTAGCCCGAGGAAGTGATGGTGAGTTGCCGCTGATAGCAAAGGAAGGCACTGAAGAAGGTAAACGACAGAAGGTGCGCCATGAATGCAATGAAATGGATACCCTCATCGAATGGAGCAGAGGACACGCACACCAACGGTGCAAGTACATGGCGCAGGATCAAAGAAAGTGGAGAGAAGTGTCTTCGTACTCGTGGTCATCCGTCGTCTCCCAACCTCGATAGCATCCTTTTATATGTTGTAGCTACTAAGATGTGTTGGGCAAGAGAATTTGTTTTTCAAGCTTTTCCCAAAACTTTCCTTCCAATCGTATTGTGAAGGGTGATGATTCATTTCGACCAATTTGAGACTGCTATTTGCTAGGTCCTGGCAGAGGTATCACTACCAGAAAGATGTGCAATCATAATTTAGGAAGGTGCTGTTTACAATAATAATACTCTCGTGAAATAACGAACAATGCAGTTGTGTCATTTTATACAAATTTTTCATGCCTGTCTAACCAGAAAAGGAGGCACCATTCATCCCCTGCGCGGTATTCGCAATGGTGCTGAACATTTAAGTGACGCTGTCACTTGATAGAAATTTTTATTCTTCAGAGGCTTTGCAATATGAAAGCTTTTTTGAAATTTTATTAAAAATTATTTAATTATAAATATACTATTACCAAATGATATAAGTAGTCTAATGTGCTTTTTAAAGAATAACGTTAAAAGAAGAATAAATCAGATAAAATATAAACGTGTCATGGCATTCAACTTTAGAGAAAACGTGATAGAAAACAGATGGGTGAATAGAGGCAGCTGTCCAGAGTGTATCCCGTTCCAGCTGGTCAAGAATTGTAAAAGAAAAATCCATCTCTCCACAACAATTTTTCAAATAAAGCGTAAGTTTTGCATTTGCTGTATTAATGCTATGTCATATCATTTTTCATTTATCTGATCATGATTACCGATTTTACCTGGACATTCAACAGAACTAGAAAGATTATAATAAACCACGACAAAAATATCACATTCATATTCTTCAAATGATAGTTCGGATCATTACACGCCAGGAAAATGTGAACTTGAAAACTGAAGATAACCAAGAAACCACCAGGACCACAATTGGAAGCCACCTAAGACCCATCAGTGGTGTCAACTATACTTTGGGACCTGTGTTTTTAAAAGAAATTGGTCCTGATTGGAGAAAAATGGCATAACAGTAGAACGCTAGGTATATTGATCAGGTTCATCACTGCATAGACCGTCCTCAGTCCAGATGTCAATGCCATTAAACGTTGTTGGTGCCAACCTCAAAAAGAGCTGAATCAGATTTTCCCAGAATAAACAGCAGCCGTAGAACTGCGTCCGGCCATCATCCATCCCTGGAACAACATCCATCCCGAGGGACGCCATACAGGCCATCTCTCGAGAAAATACTGAAAGTACAGTGTATGAAGAACATTTCAACTTTTTAGAAATGATTTTTAAATTTTGTTTAAACGTATATCTGAAGAAAATTTGCGCTTGTTTTGTCTCTTGGTGTACCGTACATATATGAAAGATGAGAAAAATGAGGGTAGGGAGAGCTGGTCAATCAATAGGTATGGTTGAGAAGAAGGTAATACAGAAAGAAATATACTCACGTTATAGTAATGTAAAATGGCACCTCTTTTATCGATGAAAATGACAATGTTATTGTTAACATAACAATAGTTTCAGCTTTGTAACTGTAGCAGTTCATATCGCATTCCGGTGGTGCCAGCAACGAACATATTAGAAAGAAACTGTAATCTATACTATCATACATAAATGGATGAAAGCATTTGTTTCTATATATTCATAGTTGAGCCACAATGTGTCTATAGCGTTACTCTATTTATAATCCTACTGTCTTCCGTATTGCTCAACCCAAGAATAAGTATAGGATAAGCCAGCAGATGGTAGACAATTTTAATGGATAAGATGG
>JAUYWV010134813.1:0-19484 GCA_032274565.1 Nematoplana nigrocapitula
GAAGTGAAAGAGGGCGCTGTCTGAATGAAAACGACAACAGAAGCTGGAGTCATGGTCGTGGAAGTGAAAGAGGGCGCCGTCTGAATGACAACGACAATAGAAGCAGAAGTCATTTCATTTAGGCCTATACCCTAATTTTACACCAATATCCCTTCTTTGATGTTTTTTTCTTCTGAAAACAGGATTTAATATCCCACCACTCTCAGTGCTGCCATATGTTAAACTGGGCTTAGGAAGAAAAATATAATATCAGATAAATATTAGAAGATTATCAATATTAAAAAATCTGAGTTCCGGGTGAAATGCTGTTTTCAAAGTATTACAATCTGACTGACGCTCAGGGAGACACCGGGAATGCAATTGGATGCAAGCGGACCACCAATGAGCTGCCATCGTGGTAAATTGATTTTTGCTGAGCGAATTCGCCGGTAGAAGTCGTTCGTAGCTATTAAACGTTTGATGCGTCATATTTCTTCCTTGGCTGTGTGAAATCGGAACAAATTTGCAAATACGGCCGTATCAGTTGAGCTGGTAATCGTTCACAGTTTAGCCGAAGTCTGGTGATTTCTCAAATTAATTCACTTCATTCTATCAGCGACAAATAAAACAAGTGGATTCGAGTAATTCCTACAAATTTGTTTTGCAAAATATTGTTATTTGACGTGCCATGTCAAACAGTCTGCGTACTGTGTAGTCACTTTTGGGATCTGCGTTTGTTTGGTGAGTTTTGTATGAATTCGACTATATTTTGCTTGATGCATGTCTAAACCCATGAAAAGCGGAATAAAAGAAAGCCATTTCATTTAATGAGGGAATGTATCTAACAATTTATTTCGAAATTTGCTTCGCAAACATCACGGTAGGGAATAGTACCTACTTTTCATCGCCACGTTGAAATACATTGCCTTTGCATTCGAAACAACACAAAATCACAATAGAGAACCACCCGTAGAAACATTCAAGACAGCACCTTTGCTAGGTGACCTTCAAAACTTCGGTTTCTCTTATCTTTTCAGTAAATCTCCAATATATGTACGTGCTCCATATTTTTATGTTATGTAGGTACTTTGAATTATATAACGTATCACTACGGTATCGGTTTTCATATGGGCTTTTCAAACCGCAGGTTTGCTTGCCGAAACCAGTATTAGCTAACGAGTGGCTGGTGTCCGCTTTTTCAAGGGTTAATTGGATAAATTTTGCGATGTCAGATGTAATCTTAGCAATATACGTTTTTCCAAATACACTGGTTCTTAAACTACATCATCTACCACCACCATGATTGTGACTTTCAAGACAGTAAACTTCAGGAAAATCTACCCGAAGCCTCTTCAGTAAATTATTTAGAGAATGAAAGTGGGATATTAATACAGAGTGTTTTCGTCACTGCTGTCTGCAGTTGATTACCGACAGAATATTTACCGAGATAGTTGTTGTCAGCGCCTTTGGCAAAATCTTTGAAGAAACGTATAGACCCCATCTATGTCGGATTTCTATAGAGCAGATAGTCACGTGTCTGGAGTCTCAAGAGAATTCGGTCACGTGCTCCGCTTCGAAAAACTTCACTCTGCTTCTCTTGATTATTTTTAATTTATCCGATATTAATGTGATATCGTTTTACTTGTTGCCTCCACGAAATTGCGCGGTATTAAAAATTTATCATATAGAAAACCAAGTCGTCAGCAGTGTGGAACAACTTGGCTCTACCCCTGTAATTTATTCAACGTCGTCGCAAAAAGCCTTTGTTTTGTGAGAAAATAGAGTATTTTAACTTCGTAATCAAAGAACAAATGTAAGAACAATTTTTTTCAGTGATATGCGCTGCAGTTCAGGTTAGCGTGATAAAGCATAAATTCTCAGCAGATCCTTGTCGCCTTTCGGCTGCGTCTTCAAATGTTTATACATTCTCCCGTTAGTTCAACAAGTCCAAAGGATTTCTCAAATCATAAATGTTTAATGAAGCACTGCCTCGCGGGACACATTATATACAGAAAAGATATCGCGATATATTCACCGCAATGGTCTTGGCAAGCTTATATGTTTGCCGTGGTATGATAATCGATCGCTATTCTTTTCCCGAGAAGCCCTTATGAGTAGTGAGCTATTTTTACCATTATGGCTGTAGAAGAACAACAATTCTCACTGTTACTGGACTGTTATCGTTGTTACAGGAAACCATATTATTTGTGTGATTGGTCACGGAATAATTCTTCTTTGACATGCTCATCGAATATACTGTATATATAATATGATATGCCGCAATTTAATGGGGATCAGAGAGAAAGTGCAGTTTGTTTTTCAAATGTCGTTGTTTACTCGATTTTATAATTATACTAGCGGAGGTACCCGGCTTCGCTCCCGGAATACGTAGGGCAACAAAATTAAGAAACGACCAAATTATCAAGTAGATATTTTTTTCTGATGATTCAGTAGGATCAAATCGGGGTCAACCTAAGGGATCTAATGGGCTCAAAAACCTGTCTAGTCATAAATAAACCACAATAGTAGTAACTTCTTGAAATGTAACCAATGTTATGTAGCAGCCGGTCGCTACAAGCTTCGCTCACGACACCTATCGACCCGCGGTTGTGTGTTGCTTGCGCGATGGTAGCCGGCCGCTGCGAACATCGCTCAATAAGCTCTGTTGCTTTTTGTCGTCTCGCCAAGCTGTTTGTACCTGTATATAACTCTCGCTTGTACATACAAAAATACACTCTTTTCTATTAGCGAGAGTGATTTCTTTCTCTTCTTCGTCTCGCTAAAGTTACTTATAAATTCCGAGGTTTTCTACTCTCAAATTTAATAGTAGTAAAATAAAACCGTATGATGTTTTTTAAATATCGCATGTTTTTACCTGGTTTAAAAATACACTTTATATACTTTTTATTATTTTATAATAGAAAGAAAAATATTAAATTCTTTTAAACCAGGTAAAAACCATCCGCAGGAGCCTGCTGATTCCAAATCTGCTCTTAGTTTTGCTCTGAGATCAACCTTTTAAAAAATTGATGACCATACACCTACCCACTCGCCCACGCATCGACGCACTAACGCATACACACACACAAACAGACAACTCTTCTTTTTATATATACTGTATATAGATAGATAGATAGATAGATAGATAATATACATTTATTATTTATTTTAATTGTTTACGTCTAAAAGCATACTGGATATGCGTAGACTATAATTTATAAAGTTTTACCGGCATATAGCTGGCATTTTCAAGTCAGCATTCTACTCAAATTGTTGTCACTATCTCCCACGCTATTGAGTGAGAAACTCTATATATTTTGCGAAATGTTACGATGTAAAACGCTCTATATTATGGCAGGGTGTTTTTATGCATAAATATAAATGGAATTAGATGTCTAAATGTAGCAATGGGTTTGTCAAGCAGGGGAAATAAATTACTATACCAGCAATGCAACAGTATAAAACATTCATCATTATGTCTTCACAGCAAACATCGCAGTTCTTTTCACCATTTTATCAGCGAAAAATTGTTAAAATATATATAACACTTTGTGATGGTGGCGTACTTTGTTAAAGACTCTGGCATAATTAGTAAAAACAAGTATAAAACATGGTGAAGTAGTATATACCCTATTTAGTTTTCTGTGCTGATGTGAATCAAATTGCTTCCATATCAATTTTATTTTATAGATGCTTTGTGACTGATATCAATATCAATTTTATTATACTATGTACTATATAGCTCTGAAGTCACTATATACATGATATTGCTTTTGATTGTTTGCCGAAATAATAAATAGTGACTTCACAAATTCGCCCACAAAATGACCAGTATCATGAATATCAATAAACATCTATGTTAGTTTCTCTGTATACAGTATAAGGTTATCTAGCAAATAAGGCATTTATTTCATCCAAACGTGGGGGGAGGTTGTTTTCTTTCATTCGTTTTAGCCCACTTTCGAGCAATGTTTTTTAAATAAGTGGCCCACTGTTGTCTGTTTGTGAAACTCGCTTGTTTGCACTTTTGGTTTCCAAGAGCTATCCAATATGACTCAATATAAATGGTAAACCCGCGGTTCCCAGACTTGTAAAATGATTCTATTGCGGCATTTTTTCGGTAAAAGTTGAAACGCCACAAGAAGGCTTTGTAGAAAGTTGATTGAAAGTACACATTGGTTTTTTGCAAGCTTTGCGAAAGATGTACTTGAATTGTTTGCTGAGGGATGTCGCGTAAGGGCTGTTGATGTAGTCACATCAGAGCAGAAACAACGTTATTCGGTCTTTTCTATACTGTTGCTGCCACGTGACGCATTGTTTGCATCCAGTAGTACTACAATAATGTAGAATCGAAGTATTTTGTTTCTAACGACTGATGTTCTAACTCATTAGAGACTAAATTATGAAACTGAGTTTTTCTTATGACATTTAAATCAAATTCGGTGTTTATTTGGAAATCCATTAGATTAGTTTATGACCCAAATAACTTTGAAATTTGCCATAAACAAGTTGTTATTCTGTTGATTGGTTGGAACTGGTTTTCCTTCCATAAATAAAAAATATTTGTATCAGCTTTTTAATATTTTCAGGACTAAGTCAACTAAGAATTATATACTTGCCAACTTTCAAAGTTTGTCAGTGTTATGTAATATATGACATAAAAGGCTTGCACCTTTAGACGGATTGTGAAATGAAGGATATCATGTTCGTTGGTGCTTTTACATTTCTATTGGGACTAATATCTGCTTTAATAAAAAGGAGAGAGAGAAAGAGAGGAAGAGCGATAGTGTCTGCCTGAAGAAGGTTGTTAGATGTCTTTGATATGATAAAAATATTCCTTTGTAGTGGAAAACATGGCACGCAAAATTATTTGTCAAAAAATAGTTTTCTAAACTGTTTGATTGTCGAGATCATCGGACGAACATTGGCACTTTCCGCTTTATCGCATGATGTGATACCTTTGCAAATTGCTGATCATCCTTGATGTTGATAATAGATTGTTGCTTTAGCTTTTCTGTGAATGTTTTCTTGTTCTATAGACTGGTGATGTCTTCATTCTTAGAAGATGATCAATGAATCTCCATCTGGCTTCTGTTAGGTCTACAAAGAGTGGTCTTGCACCTGTCTTCTGATGCAGCTTTTTGTCGCTGATCCTTTGAGAATAGTGTATGAATTGATCTGAGCAAGCAAGCGATCAGCAATGTTTGAATCCAAATAAAAAATACGGCATCTAAATTAACAACACGTTCTGAGAACTGTTTAATAAAAGCAATTGGCTTTAACCACACGCCGAATTTTAAAATCATAAATAACACTGCTATAGAACGAAAGTACAAAGAATGTCCATAAGTCTAAACATGCTTGGATAAAGCATTAGTGAAATTATCACTTTCAACTTCACTTTTATGTTCCTTAAATACAACAGCTCAGATCCCTTCCTGTTTTACCAATAAAGAATTTGTCACACCTATTGAAAAAGATTTCCCAAGCGAATTAAAAACCAAATGAAAATTAATTTATTTGGGCTTGTTAAAATCAAGGTCGGAATTATCAAAACGACAATGGTGCGTCCCCATGTGTCTCAGGTGACAAGGCGCTACATCGAATAGAAAACGCCATTTTTCTTCCACAAGCGCCCTACTCACCAGACACAAATATTCTGGACCGTTTTCTATTCCCCAAACTGGAGATGGAACGGAGCGGGATTACCTTTGATGACCGAGATGCTCTTCGCGCTTTTCTGGATATCGCGCTTCAGAAGTTGTCACCGGGGATGATGAATAAGCAGTATAACAAGTTGGTCGAGCATTGCCAAGGGATCATCGACAATGGTGTTGGTTATTTGTAATTGCTGTTTTTATATTTCCTGTTTTAAATTTCCAAAGTATATATGTTAGAACAATTTTACGACATCAACAATTATGCAAAATTGTTGATTTCGCAAATTTGTTCTAACATATATATACATACTTTATTTGTTGTTAATAATAAAATGGTTTTTCAAAATTTCCTTTAAAATCGGCCATAATAGCTGAAACACCATATATAAATGTAAAAACTGAACAACTTTTAAGCGAGAAATGCGTCATTGCGAATGTATCTTTCCAACATCCTGGTTTAATCTGTCGGAAGATTTGTGATCACAACCGCAGATGCAACACTACTGAAATGAAAACCCAGAACTGATTCGAGAAAGTGCTGAGCATAAATATAGTTGAATTAAGGTGTAAAAGTGTGCAAAGAGAAACAAGAGTCTTGTAAACTAGGTTACGATCAATCGATCCATATATTGTAAATGTACATTCTGTCTTCCAAAAATGTTTCAGCAAATGAAGGCAAGAAAAAACGATAATATTTTGTTTTCACTAAACCTCCATGCCCTTTCGGGGTAAAAAGCAAATTATGAAACACACGTGTGTTAGAGAAGTTAGAGAAAGATTTGAAACGTACTGTGACAATGCAATGTATGCACGAAAGTGTGAATTAACGTTTTTTGAGCAAATAAAATGATATATTTAAAAACGGGAAAAGGCATGGTTCGAGTATAATGTATAATTGAATGATCAATAAACAGAAAAATATCCAGATGCATATATAATTAAAACTCGTAGAAATGTTACTCGTGTAAGATTTCATAATCCAAGATTATAGGATAAACAAGAAAAATACAAAGTTTTGTTATTTAACCAGTTCCTCTTTCAGCTACCTCTACAGTATCTGTATTTCAGAGGTAAAAACTAAATATTTTTCAATTTCAGTTATATAATTCATAAATTCATTTTGCGTTTTTCGGTATTGTATTAGAAAAACTTTCAAACACTCAAATATAGCAGTATAGATTGGGACATTGGTGGAGATTGACAGATGTTTTTCAACCGTTAATATCAATAGTCTAAAAACAACATTTCTAAATAATTTTAGAATTTTACAACTTTCCGACTACACATTCCTGGTGTGCGTGCGCTGGGTCTATCATAGGACCTCTTTTTACCGATACCATCATTCTCTATTTAATAATACAAATTAGTTATGAAGGAGGAAGCTTTCATGTGTAGTAGAACGATCAATATTGCTCTGGATATCGTCCCCTCACCCGATTTCCCTTCTCCTCGCACCATCACGGCACCATCTCTTCCCCATAAATTCTTGATCGCTGTCCATTACATTTCTAAAAATAGACTTGGGAGATTTAAGTTTTGAGCATGAAGGAGAGTCGGTGGCCGGATGACACAAGAGAACTATATGTAGTACTCGGACAGCTCTATCGAATGATATAGGACTCATTGATATAGGTTGAGTAGATTGCTCACAATTTGAGTTCGTTTTTCAAAAAGTACGTCTGGCCAAACTCACATTTTGGACAAAGTACTAATCCGATCGCTTCCAAATTTTAATACAAGGTAGTACTTGGACAGCTCTATTCATCATATGAGTCTTAAAGATCTAGCTTGAGCAGTTTTCTCAGAATATGAATACTACGCCGGTGGACAACTGCCTCGGAGAACAACTGCCAAGGCCAAATAAAGCCAAATTTCAAGTCAAAACATTTTTTCTAAAACTTTAAAAAGCTGTAACTTTCTTTACCTACTATTTTCTAAACAGCCTTTCGCAGTATCAGGTACTTTGACGATCTCTATCTGGTCCTAAAATATCTAAGGACTGGTTGAGCCAGTTATTCAGATAGGGCCGATACCAAATGTCCATTTTTCGAAAATGGCCGAAATAGCCTTGGGACTTTGGCCATAACTTTTTTTGGCCAAACTGATCGGTCTGAGATTACATGGTACTAGAGACCAAGGCGCATATTTTTGTAGTTTACATTTTTTCGATTAGAGGCTTCGTTTGGGCCCACGAAGCGCTGGATGTCGGAGGTCAACTGCCGTTCGCGGAGGACATCTGCCACGAACACAACCCTAAACGGGTTATAGCTGCGCAGGTTGTCACTGACAATGTCTACTTCCTTCTCTATGACTCGAAGCGTCAATGCTCCCTCAGGAAAAATAGAATATACGGCATACAAATCTCAGTAGTCTATGGTTCTACTGACAAAGTTACTACACCATAGATAGGTTGCCAATTACTGTATATACTAGTTGTGTCTGATAAACTGAACTTTTATACTTGATAAATGTAATCATTCATAAGTTCTATCTTCGCTTGGTACTTCTATTATAGGTTGAAATTTTTTATTACTCATTCTTTTTCTTTTGTTTTTCCCAAATTGATTTTGAACCCCACTTTAACACTCTATTACCAAAGGTCTAATGGCATCAAACGATTTTATTTAAAAGAAATTATGTATCTGAGCAATATGATATCTGTATTGGAAAAGAGCTGTCTATATTTGAGTATAATTTTACCACTTATATGCTCTGTTGAGTTAATAGTTGATTACAGTACGTTTCAATCGAGTTGACTGCCATGGATTGCCTTCGTCGTATACATGTATAATTTTAAGGACCAAATTTATTATCTAACTAAGCAGTTTATCTTTATCATAATTATTGCACTATTTGGATTGCATCACCTGTATCTTATTTTCATCTTACGCTTCCTATACTTCAAGTTATCAGTAATTCTACATTCAGTTGGCTTTACATGGCCAATGCAATTCAGGGGTGGTTCAGAGTTAGGACTTTTGTGCAGTTGATGGTATAATACATCTCTTACGTTTCTGATCTGTAAAGAAATACAAATATCTTAGTATTGGCTTACATATGGTGGTAAATATACTAGCTAGCGTTTCCCCAAGAAAATAGCAAAAGCGAAATATGATTTTTGGAAATCTAAAGCGTTTTTTAATGCAAATCTAAACATCACATTAAAGAAAAGACTGCTAAACATGTTCACTATTATTGCACATGGATCGGAGGACTGGACTTTCAACAACAAAATTAGAGCATTCGAGTGCTGGTGGAATATGGAAGAATCCTGAATATGAGAAGAAGGACATTTAGAAAGTCTCATGTTGAATGAAAACTAAGATTTCCAAACCATCTATTTATGTACTTTTATTGGTAGTTTGCTCAATCCAATCATGGATGGTTCGGTCGAAGGATAAAGCGAAAGAGGAAAGCAAAGCAGAAGAACATGGGTTGACAGCGACTATTGGAGAAACTGAAATGTCTTCTTATAAACAGCTAAATCTTCTCCGCCCAGTAACACTCTCTATATATTGTACGATACTACTTATTGTGATAATTTTTTGCACATTGCTATCATTTGACCTGCTAATTCAGGTTACATACAATGTTGAACGTATCGTTTGACACAGGCCTCCTTCTACTTCAGGATTTTAGGACATGGATTATTAGGATTAAGAGTATCAGGGGGAAATGTTGGCTTTGGTCAGGTTAATTCAGAGAATCTCAGAAAACCATAAATTATATAGGTATTCTGCCTCTTCATTTCAGCTTATGGTAATTTGCGCCACTATTTTAGCGCATTCTTTAGCACTGTTTTTTACATAGTTATAAACAGCTGAATATTTTTTTAACTGTGAAGTTTATTTTTTCAAGTTGCTTAAAGAATTTACACCCCTGTTGATCATCTAATAGACGTTTTTTGTATTTATTAATAACATTTACAAACCAACCTGTCTAGCTCTTAGAAAGGCTGTTATCGTGTTCGTTGGGAAGGGGCAAAGAGGCGATCGAGAAGATGAATACCGCCGAAATCACCTGGGTTTAGAATTGCAGCCCGAATACGTTTCTGCATGCTGTCAACAAAGGTCAATATTAGCAATCGAACAAGCTAACTAAAGCGAGTAGGTGATCGGTGCGTCTGTTCAATTTTTAGGCCTTGTAATGTGCAATCTTGCTGAAGCATGAATTCAACTTTACTGCGAACTGCACATTCATCGTGCAAGAATGAAACAGCTTTCGACTCAGCTACAGAATGTGTATTTCCATGAAATCAACGCAGCCCATTTTCTTTATGTATATTGCTATCTTTCGGAAGACGAAACTTATTCGACTTCACCTGTCTATAGTATGTAATAATTGAGAAATCTGGAGACTGACAGGGAAGTTTTATTGTGAATTGAAGCAGCATACTGTACATACTGTCAATACGTGCGGGAGTCTGTCAAGTAAATGGTATTGATTTGCTCGGCAAGGCTCCTAATAGAGTTCTATGCTCTCGGCGGTTATACGTATGTGCTGAGTGTGCAGGGCTCCCGCCTGTTACTAATGCACTATATTTCGACAGTTTGACAGAGTGTGCCGCATTTGAAAGTTACTATCTGTCTCGCAAATTTTCTGCGTATTCAGTTCGTGCAATACATGTCTTCGGAATAACTATAAATGTTGAAAATTCCTAATTGATTAACTTACAAAACTATAAATTATTCTTTTACACTGTCAACTTGAATAAATTGTCGATTACGTACTAATTTCTTTCCTATTCTACCTAATTTAAATAATATTACACGTCTGTTTTGTTCAGTGAATATAGATGCCGAATACAGCCTATCGGTTGGTGACAGGGAAAATGTCCTCAAACAGCAAGCCTGGGCCATAGTTGACGATGCTACCAGTGCAGCAAAACAGAGTCTGTTAATGCAGGTTCAGCAGCAAGAGGAAATTTGCTGCCGACCCAAAGACAGGATCGACTGCCAGTGCGGTCTGGGCGAAGGAGTGTGGGCGACCAGGAATCGACTGATCCACCTGAGCAGGTACTCCACGGACAAACCTGGAATGCGACAAATGATGCTCAAAGTGAGCCAACATCACTGGACCCAGTGTTTAGGAAAGGTACGCTTTTTGTCGACTTTTTTCGTTTGCTCTTTATGAATCTCCATTCCTATCAAAATGTAAAGACTCGCCCTGTAACAGCATCTGAAATAAGTATTTTTGTTCGCTTAGCTGTAGGAAACGAACATATTGTGGGCATTTATAAAGCCGGTGGTTTTGAAATATGTTAATACCCTATATCATATGAGGCATTTCAAGTTAGAAAAATATAATTTCAGATTAGTAATTATACATTCATAGTATATGTGATAATTGGAAAAACAATTAATATATATGAAATTCGCTGCAGTGAAATGTGCATCAAAATAGGTGCTCAACTTACTATAGAAATTCACGGAGATGCTTGGTGCATGCAACTCAAAATAGTCTGTGCGATCTCGGCTAGGGCTAGCGGTACTTCTGGTTCAGTAAGAGAAGTGTTCAAGGTCAGCGACACTTGGTTTGTGATGAAGTCAAGAAGCGTCAGAAGGAAGCTAGGGTAGCGCAGGCGGTCAGCAACCAGTTCAGGGAATGAGTTGATTAGAGGGCAAGTGTCGTGGGCAGAGCTATTGACAAGAGACCAAGCGTCAACAAGGTTGTCATAGTGGTTGCATGATGTGTTTTCGACACCAGTATACCGTAAGCGGTGGGGCATGAGTATGTCTACGGCGTGCTCTCTCTGTGGGCACCACACCGGTACTTTGGAGAACGCGTTGTCAGCGTGTACGAAGTTGTTGGGAGAATACACGTGGCGGTATGATCAGGTTTTGGAGGTTATGACGAGCGCTGCAAGTGATGCTGTTATGGAACGGAGAAAGCAACTGATTGCGTCTGCTGTTTCCATAGAAATGTAAATACAGTATTTATATATCTATGGTTGTAGCTGGTATTCTGTTGATACGTGAAGGCGAGGAGAGGATGAAGTGGGCGTTTGGTTAAGCCTCTTCTTGAATTGAGTGATGACTGGGAGGTGTAAGTACTGTAGATCAGCATGGGGAGGGCGCTGGTTCGACGGTACGGGATGATGTTGTGAGGACCCAGAGTATAATTCAATGTCTTTGTGAGGATCACATTGCGGCCGGATTTGGGGCTGATGGCGCGTCGGGTGAAAGCAATATGTTTGTTAGATCTGATTGTTCCGTGGGAGACCAAACTAGATGAGGCGTTGAAGTATGAGGATCTACGGATGCAATGCGAGAAAGCAGGGTAGAAGTGTTCGGCCATCCCGGTTGAAGCAGGGTACAGAGGATTTGGCGGTCTGTCATGGAGATCTTTTTTAAACGCTGATCGTGAAGAGTAAGGTTACAAGGTTGGCAAGCGAAGCTCCAGAACGAGGCTCAGTGTGGATTCTTGGTTCACTAGTTCAGGCGAATTGAGTGATGAGACTGCTTTTCTTTCTTTCTAATATTAAAACCGGACACAGGCCGAATGATTGATTAGGCATTGCCTTGTGAGGCCGCTTGAGAGGGCGTAAATGACATTAAAGGCCCGAAACAGCCAGACTTTTAAGTTATTATCTGACGACCCGGTTTTTGATCTGCAGCTGCATTTTCAGTTATTCTAATTTTTAGCTGTCTAAATTCAGTCGTGTGCTGAAAGAAAATCTACGAATAACAACATTGCTTCCTTTGCAAGATCTATGCCGAAAGAGCGCCATCATCTCTGAGGGGTCTAGACCCTCTAACCTCCCCCCCCCCACCCCTGTTGCGCACTTTAAAGCATTCTTGTTGAGAAAGTATTACTGAAATGCTTAGCAATCAGTAGTACATGAGGATTGCGAAGCGTTGTTTCTGCCTCGTTAGGCCTCTTCGGTAATCCATATCTCGTTTACAACTGCGAAGCAGATTAAGTATATCATTTCTAACAGATTTAGTGTATATCAACAGGGAGTCAATCTGTTTGGCTAAATATAAATAGAAAAAATTACATAGAGTCAATAAAGGTTGTGTAAATTTCACCAAAAACATTATGACTTTATTTTAGACCTCTCTGGATGAAGTTCATCTTCTGGATCATACTCCTAGCGGTTCGCGGTGGAGGTGTCCATGCTGTTGTTGTTGCTGTCGTCAGAAAGGTCAGAGAAACTTCGGCCCCACACTTGAATCACCGCCAATGAGACAAGAGGACATTGTTGCGTATACAGTCGGTGTGTTTACCACTACACTTGTATACTTAAACATTTCTGTAGCTGTTTACAAAACATTTGTGAGAGGAAAGAGAATTGCAATTAGATCCATTCTATTTTTCGTGACTCTTTTCGCAAATATTTTGCATCGTCAGACATTACAAGAATAGCTTAAAACATTTAGGCAGTGTAAACAATTACCAATTTAAACAAACACAATGAAATTAATTATTTCATTAGAACCGGTTTCGACCATTCCGCTATCATTTTCAAATCAATTTAAATATCGCGGGTAGAAATTTTTAAAAAACATTTCGGAATAAAGCGTTTAATAAGAAAGATGCACTATTATTAGTAAAAGACACCTTTAAAGAATCGCTATCTCCAAGCCATCACTAGCCGAGTGTATAACACCAAATTGGTACAGCCCAGGAGATGCGTGTAGTCTGCATCCGGTTCTCTTTTAGGCTCCTTCATGCGTTCAGCCAAATGGCGCTTAGTGCTTTCATGGTTTTAATGTCTTTTCCGTATCCCCTTTGTTCTAAACTTTTTAACCCGCGATATTCAAATTGTTTGGTAAACGACTGTGAAACTGTTGGAACAGGTTGTCATGAAATAAATGTGTTTGTAAAAGTTTGTTTCTTCTTTCAAATTTATATTTTAGTGAGCGAAGATGAAATTGTTTTCATTGGAAATTGCCTCCTTGAAAGTCATTGGACGTAAACACATTGCGAATAAATACAAATTTACACAATGTCTTCATCACTCATCAAAGTTTTAGACAATTAGTCAATATCGGTGCTTCTTTTTATTTGAAAGTGTGGAATTAATTTTACGCTGTTTGTTTAAATTGGTAATTTTTCACAGTATTTCAATGTATTTCTTATTTTAATTGTCACGGAGAATTTATGGATTGTCTGATTTTATTTGCTTTTCGCATTTATCTTTAAGTTAAAATAGTTTACTTTGCCCGCAGTCTGTACCATATCAGATAGACTAATTCTTAACCTAAAAACTTTCCTAGTGACAAGTGTGAATAATTATTATCTCATATTAATATTTTTTCTAACAACCAACTTCACCCATAATCATGGATATTATTACCTGGTGTTTGAAACTTTTATCTTTTTTCGATTAACTTGTATGTTTAAAATTGCATTAAAACCAACGGAAATGTCAATAGAAAGAACTTTAATCACCTCGTAAATTCGGACTGATATTTTTAAGGGCATAGCTCGGCCCAATACGATATGCCAAAAGTCGTAAATAACATCGTTTTAATGTAATAGTGACGTGTTTCATCTGCTCTATATATGCATTTTAAAATGAGAATTATAAGTACGTTATAACCAAAGAAGTTGGAATAAGTATACTAGAGTAGACACGTCCATATAAAGATAAAGGATTTCTGTGTAATTTGATTGATTGCCCTTTCGGTTAGTGATTAATTTTCCACTGCAATGATAGAACATATTTTCCTTTCATTTTGTCTCTCTGTACAGTTTATAGCAGCTAGTTGCCATTTTCCAAAAAAATAACTGAATGAAATATTAGCCTTTTTGCAATTTTTGCCTACCGAATACCCCTAAACCAAAATTACATGTTATGGCGCGCGTGTCTACTCTATAGTTCATGTATTCAAACCTCTTTTGTTATCACATACAGTATATAAACTGAAATAAAGATTACAAAACACATAGGAAATAAGAATACTGAGTAGTTCAAGTAGTGGAGTAAAATGCAGTGATAGAAAAAGCTATCAGATTATACACTCACTTATATTTTATTTTGTCGCAGACCACTCCGAGCCGCAGCAAGAAGTCAATCCGCTAGCGCGCCCCGTTCAAATCAGTGTAGACATCCCCGGTGCTGTGTTTGGCAGTATGCAGCTCCGATGTCAACTCGAAGAGCCGGTGTATCTGGAGAGGGCGGACAAATGGCGATCAACACTCTATCTGTTTCCGGAGGACAGTCATCCGAAAGAGCAGGAAACTAAAATAGAGGAAGAAAAACAAGGGCTTAAATCTGCTCATAATCATGTTTTACCGATTCCCAAAGAGTTTGCGGAAGAGGGCAAAGTGCTGCCGACGCTTGACTTCAGAAAACAAGTAAGTTGTAACTCGGTCACATTTGTATATCGTTTTTATGTTTAATTTAAACAGTCAAACGCTAAGGGAGTAAAAACTAAAGAAAGCTTCAATCCTCCGAATGCAAATTTTATATATATATGTGTGTGTGTGTGTCCGCGATCTCCTCCTGAATTATCGATTCGAGAGAGCTGAATTTTATTTGGTAGAATGACTGGGCACAACATGCGCTATGATTTTCACCATTTTAGAGTATTTTGGAATTAAAACTGCTAATAAAGAAGTTTTAAAACTACATCATACTATATTCAATGTATACTAATTATACTCACAAGGAGGCTTAGGGCACGTATCGCACAATCATTGGGCGACAGTCCAGGATGCTGTTGACTCAAAGATATATAGTCATCCGACCAAAGTAAGAAGGTCACTGCTACTGAAGTGGAAGGAGAGGTACTCGAGGTCCTGAGATGGAGTGTCAAGAAAAAGCTCAAAACATTATTCTTTACAGAGGGCAAACGTACTTTTTCAGCCCAGACACCCAAGATAAATATGACTTCTGAGTTCCGAATTTCGAAATTGAGGGCAGGGTGTGTGTCTAAGGTTCAATTCTTATCCTGTCTTTCTGGGCGTCATACAAGCGTTCTCAGACGGCTTTCAAGATTTTATATATAGCTTTTGGGTTTGCTCGATTCTTAAATTTTTGTCCGGCCCGGCATTCTTCCTAATTCTAGAAACATCACAGCCTAGGCATCCAAGGTAATTACATCTCCGGACTCCTGTCTTCTTCTCATCTTTGCGGCCTTGAAACCTCATGTTCCAGATCCCGCAGTTTCAACAATTATTGGGTGTTGCAATTTACGCTCTGAGTATATACTGTATATTGTTAGCCACTTACTTCACTTTTTTCTTCATTATTTAAACATACAGTAGTTTATTAAAGATTCGTATTAAACCGTAACGTATGCGTTTTCTCCAGTAAACTGAACATACAAATCAGTCGACGAAGAAATTGATATTTTGTAAACTGACTGCCAAACTGAAATTTCAACCGCGCAACCTAATATCATCTGATAAGCATTTTTAATATCATGAAAAGCGTACGCCGCTAACTATAGTCTGCTCTGTATCAGATATACTGCATGACAATCATACTACATATTTTTAAGTGAGAAAACGAGGGCAGATGTACATGCATATTAAAACTGTAGCATGTGAGATTTGAAGTGGTAGGGTAGAGTGCACAATATGGTTGGTAATTCATTGTCTATCTATTGTATATACACGACACACTTGTCGAAGATTTCTCTTATCACGCCTACATTACCTTATCAATTATAACACACAACAAGGTTGCATAATGTTTCTACGGTGTAGGAATTCTGTGGTCTCGATAAATACGCGATTCACAGTACAGTTGAATTTATGCTTCAGGAAGATTGCACACTACAGGTCGTTGAATTCTAACAAACGCATCGATCACTTTTTCGGTTTAGTTAGATGGTTAGATTGCTAACATTGACCTTAGTTGGCAGCTTTCTCGAGTGTATTCGGGCTGCAAATGTAAGCCGAAGAGGTTCCAGGAGGTATTAATTCCCTCCATCGTCTTTTTGTAATCCCAGAGAACATCACACCAGCCCTTCTAAGGGCCACAGACTTTAAAATGTAATTAATAAAAAAAATATTCACAAAGCTTGCTAAGCATTTTTCAGTTAACAATATGAATAATGTAGATCCAACCATTCTTCCATCTTTAAGCATGGTCATGGCGGTCCACGTTGACTGCCTCCTCAACGTGTTGCTTGTTGCAACAATTTCCCCCACCCGCTCCTGTCTTAGCGCCTTTCTGGTGTTCTCTGACAGAGTTGTGCAGGTCCATTGTCTGATGTTGTCTTTGTGCTGGATTCGTACTCGCGTCCTCTTCTCCTTTTCCAACCCGTCATGCCTTGGATTGTGGTTCTACCGAGATGCCAACCATGTGGCATCTTTTAAGTGTCCAACAGGGAGCGTGGCACATTTAACTGTTTTAAGAGGATCTCATTGTTTTTTTTCTGTCTTTCTAGATTATCCAAAACAATCGGCTATGCATCCACATCTCTGCTACGTTGATTGAAATGTCTTCAGCCTTTCTTAGTGTCCAACCTTCCGCTCAATATGTGAGGATAGATCAAGCTAGAGCCTTGATGTTCTTGAGTCTCACTTCTGTTCTTATACCCGGGTCTTTCTATTGATCCCAATAGGTGTTTTAACATCAGGTTTGAAATTTTATTTTCGGTTTTTACAGAATCAAAATACTTCAACTGTGTCACCATCTCAATTAATTTTTTCCCCATCAACTTTCTCGCATTGTCATACATTTCGTTTTCATGATGTTTAATGTTAAGGGAAGTGTTTTTGCAGCCTCGTTCACCTGGTGTAATTGTTTGGAGTGATCCTGATCTCCCGTTGCAATCAGTGCAGTGTCTAAGGTAGATATCCTCCGTATATGTTTGCACCGCATCCTCCGTCAATACGAGCTTCTCTCATTATTTGTTCCGTGTAAATGCTGAACAGAGGAGGTGGGACCAAGTACATCCTTTTTCTATGTTGAACACCTTAGTTTGGCAGTTGTTCCAATGTTTGATCTTGATGTAGTGGATAAAAATGTCTATATTAAACATTTTTAAGAGAATATGAATTTTAAAATATTTGTGAGTTCAGTAAAACTAATAAATCAAAGATAAAACAAAAGTATTCATAAGTGTAGTTTACATTTTCTAACCATCAGTGCTATTCCTATTGAAATTCAGGAAACAAATGTGACCGTTGATGCAGTTCCCGGTGGACCTAAATTTGAAGAGTTGGAACACATGGAAGAAACGGCTTGGGAAGAAATGCAAACGTCGCCATTAACTCGCCAGGTATGATGCACTTTTTTACATTTTAAAAAAAAAACTTATCCAATCATTGATTAACCCTTATCTACCGGAAGTGAGGTGAGGTTGATCCGAACAATTTTATTACATAAAATTATATGTTTAAAAAGATTACCAATGCTCTATATGTTTAAACAAATAATTCATATAAAACAAATAGTGCAAATATTTAGGTAAATGCATAAGTTGTTTTCAGGAAAATAGTAAATAATTTTGTCTAGGGTACACATGCACCCCACTTTCGGTAGTAGAGTACATAAAAATGTAAAATATAGAAATTGCAGAAATGGGTATATTTAGCAGTATAATATTAGATTGCGGTAAAGTAAGGTTAGATTACACTTTATTGGTCATTGCATAGGCTCCAGTCATAGGCTGCCAGCTCGACTACCCTTTCTTTCGTCTGTCGCTTTATCTCTACCTTCCCGTCTCCAAAACAGTATACGGAGAGAGAGAATGAATTTATTCTGTCAACTAAATTCTATTGCTATTTTGTAAATAATATTTGTTTTTCAATACTCAACTAGGAAAAACGTATCACAAATGATTATGTTTGATAACTGAAAATAGTTTGAGAAGTCTAAAAAATTAGTATGTAACATAATACAAAATTCTTGAGAAACAAACAAAAAACGCATCGTCATGGCATTTAAAAATACGTAAGCAAGACTCACTTCTTCCTACAATAAATGGTTTAGTTTACAACCATTAGCAAGCCAAACAACTATAGCCAGTGGAGTGATTAATCAAAGACTTAGACAGGCAAGCGTGACATTCGGTGTGTGTGCTTATACGCAGTGACAAGAAAGGTCTCTCGATTTCTAATAGATGGTTAGAATTATTTCCATTCCCGAAGTCATGTAATGATTTCGTCTTCTGCAGTTTCTATATTTGGTAGTCCTTGTGTACAGCACACAAAAATCTACAAACGAAACAAAGGGTAATTATATAAATATCACGTGACTAGAGATATTTAAGGAATAAAATATATTCAAAGAAATAAACAATTGGCCAAAAATTTTAAATATAAAATATAGTTTCAGAAAACATTCTTTGAATCTACACTGCAGGATTGTGCATTTTGTCTATATAATTTTATATTTTCTCTCTGTTAGCATTTTCTTTTTTCAGAAAAAAATTATAAATGTTTTGTTGCATTTTTTAAATCTCATTTTAGAACTCTTTTATGAACTATATGCGACTTATAACAAGTGCCTTATCAAAATACAAAAAGCAGCTTCGGGATTTGGAAAAGAAATCGGACGATAAGTACAAAGGACTAAGTCTGAATATGACTAAAGAACAACTGTAAGTCATCAAATTTTATTTATTTATTATTGTGCATGACGCTTTAAAAGATTTTAGACCAAACAGTTGAGTCAATGCATCAATTACCGAGATTCAAATATCTATTCTGGTAGTATAAAAGTTTATCTTACCAAATAAAGATATTTAACTACTACGGAAGATATAACTTGGGATAAACCATAGATAAGATAAATTTTTATTTGCCACCCGGGTTTAATTAAACAAATTCAGTAATAGATTAACAACATAAATGGAAAGGTGATTTTGTTCGGTCAGGCTAACGGAATAACTATAAACAAGTAACCTTCATATAAAAAACAATTAACAGCTGTTTGGG
>JAUYWV010134814.1:0-10914 GCA_032274565.1 Nematoplana nigrocapitula
CAAGACATCGTTTTTTAAAAACACCGCACTTTATTTCCGACAATTTCATTGGTTAAAAATCGTTTTGTCTTCCTCCATCCTTCCTCAGTCGAGGAAGGCTTGAGGAACGTATGAGAATACCAAACTCAGGAAGCCTTGAGGAATCCTTGAGGCTTCCTCGACTGAGGAATCCTTGAGGATCCCTTGGGGATTCCTCAAACCTCGAAACTTCCTCAGTCGACCATTACTTTCAGACGGTGTGATCATAATTCTTCTGGCATGTTTATGTGTCATGTGCTAAGATATAGTCGTTTAGTTTTGTGTCTTTGATTTGGGACACCCGATATATGACGGATATAAACAAATAAAAATATTAAACAATTCCGATCAGCGGAATTTTTTAGTTTATGCAAGTTGCATGTGGTTGTAATGATGTCAAGTGGAAAACCTTCGTACCTTAAAGGAAGAGGTCGCGGAAAAAGTAAACCAAATGGAACAAAGGAAACAACTGAATTTAAGGAGAGAATTGATTATAAGCGTAAGCCCAAGACTACAGTGTGTTAATTACTAATTGTATGCTGCCACGACCACACTTCGGTTAATAAATGACAACTAATTTAATACTACAAATTTAGTAAACATGCCATACTGCTTTTAAACTTTTATTGTCTTTTATAAGTCTTATCAAATGAAAGATAAATTTTACGTTATGAAGTTGATTTAATGACAATGTGAACAATTTAAAAACTGCTAAATTAAAATAGTTTATAGTAAAGTAAATGTAAACCAATAATATGGGATGCCCACCCTTTGAATGAAGGGGTAGGACATAAACTATATGATTTTTAATTTTTATCCTTATGGTACCAGAGGTTCCATTTTAGGGTAGGCCCTTTTAGTTTTAAGGCTCTGAAAACTATATCACTTTGACTTTAACTTTTATACCTGTTTTTGATATATGATCTAAATGAAATTTTGTAGAGATAAAGATTAAGCGCTTTATCGGTAGTTCCCCCACATTCATAACAAACTGTATAAACAATCCTATAAAAATGACCTTGATTGGCTTGAAGTGTTATCATTAGAGTTCCGTGGAAAGAAATATTAATATATTTAAACCGTATGAATGACTATATAAACAAAGTCCATCCATCCTGCTCTATGTAACCCGCCCCTTACCAGTGCAGCTCTGGTTCTCCAAGGGAGACTATTAAACAATGCATTGTCAGATACAGCTTCACTCAGGGCCAGGCAATATAATATAAACCTCTATTGATTTAAATACATTTATATTTCTTTATACATAACTCTAAAAAACAATTATTTTAAAATTATTGATTAATTTGTTAAGTAATAAATATGCAAGCTGATTTGGAATTTATTTGTTGACATAGTAATTATAATTCACAACAACTAATGGCTTTTAGTCAAAGCTATCTCTAGCTAGTAGCTAGTCCCGTGACCTTATATTATTGCATCTCCCTGCAGCTAGAAAATAAAAGTGACAAACATATCAACAAAACTAAGTTTACTCTACAACAAATTGGAAATTAAAATCATGAATAATTTAGAAAATTATTTTATCCAATATTCACTTAAATATTCAGTTTACTGTCAAATGGTTGAACACTAAGGGAACATTGCTCACTTTCTTTGCAGTGAAGTCTTTGCATTTGATTAGATCTTCGAAGTTTAGGCTTCATAGAATATATGACTCTGAGGCCATGAACACTAGACTATTCATTCGTGTTTGCAACATAGCTTGTCGCTATTCTAAGTAGACTTGTATTGAAGTAGAAAATGACCTTTCACCTACACAATTACTAACCATAATGACAAGAAATATTTGCATAATTGTCATCACATTAGAAAAGAGAGGTTAAACCCTTTTAGTTATAATCAAATGAAGATAACAATATTTAAGACTGATTTTAGAGTTTTCTGACTTTGTGAATATTTCAATGAAAGCAAAGAACTAAAACTAAACTTAAAAATGGTTTTAAAAGTTGCAGAACATAATAATATGAAAAGTCCCTAAACCTCAAGTTGCTGGGTCTTTTATTTAAAAATTGCCAGTAAAAACAAAAAGAGTGGGCTGATTCACCCCCCCTAGGTAGGATAGGGTTAAAGCAAATGAGTGTCAACATCCAACAATTGCAACTACAAAAGCTTTTCCAACATACTGCCATCATCAAACCAACACTGTGGGACCCACAGGTTCCATTTTTAAGGTCTTTTAGACACTTTATAATACTTCCTAATCTATTTCATTTTTCTGTTATTGATATGTACTCTAAAATGCTTCCATGGAAATGGTAGCAATGTTTGATTTGAACATTTAATGCAAGTGATATTTATTTGGTTAGCAGATATGTTTAATATAGAATCTGGGGTCTTTTAGTATGTTGTTCTGAGGGAGACATAGTCAATATCTAGAAATCTTAGAAGCTCTAGCATTAAAAGAAAAAAAGAAACTATATGGGTCCAGAATGAGGCAACTTTTTCATAAGTTTTACCTATTTACAGAAAGTAAAAGTATTAAAATACCAATAAAAATATTCATAAATATTGACATAAGATATATTCCAAATAAAAAAGCTATCAAAATGAAATATTGTGTTGTAGCCATCTAGTGGATTTATATCACATACTATACTTGGTATTCAAATTATCATTTCAGTCTTTATAACTTCCCATTTTAGTAATTGAATGAGGAATTTAGCTTCCTTTTTTTAATAGATAATAAAGAGAATCACCGAGTAAAAATAAATGAATTTATTGTTCATTTTATATCTTTAATTATGTCAAGAATTTGACTAATATTTTGCATGAAGGTTAGAGAGATACTTATGTCTCATCTAATGATTAGTTTAGCTGACCTCAAATAACTTTCAAAACAAATGTTGATTCCTGACAGCTTTATATGTGCTGAATGTAATGCTCATATGAGCCTCACACATCACTCTGCTTCTCAGGGTAAATAATGTTGAATATGTTGTCAATGCAAAACCTTACTCTTTGTACATTTTTATTCATTATTTTATCATTTGGAGATGACACTTGATAAGGGTATCTTTCTACTTTACAACTAGACACTGAGCTAACAATGTACCTCGATCATTTACATGACTTGAACATGTCCTCTCACACCAATATCGATTGGTATCTTAATGTACAAATTATATAGGCCTATATTTTTTATAACATAGGGCTTTGGAGGTTTGCTTCATTCATATCTTGAAAAATATCAGTCATAGTTGGAAAATGCTTAAAACTGTTTGAAAACATTTTGGGTGGCCTTTTCTGGATTGTATCCGGTTGTGCAGAAAGCATTTTCTTCAGAATATTTCATTCTTTGAGTTTATTATGAGGATAAAATTCGTTATAGTTAGACAATTATCTGCAGCTTTTCTATTAGAATCACCACTAACAATAAGTAATGATTGTTTTTCTTATCATGTGTGATTTATCCAACTTTCACTGCGTCAACAATAGTTTTGTTTATTTTATTATATGTATTATACAGCTTCATACCAAAAGATCTTCCAAACTATAACTCTATTCTTCTCAAAATATCTCCGATTTCGAAGTTCATAAACTGTACACCATTCATACTCTTATGCAATCTTTACAAGATCTAATATTATTTCATTGACTATGGACATCTCATAAAACGTCATCTGTTTCATTCTACATCTTGTTACAATAATTTCACATCCTCTACTATTAATTACCATTTTCTCACGATACAAAATCTAGCATCTAGCAGCAATATTATTCTATTTTCCTACACCAGCCACCTTACATTTTTGCACATATAATTGGCAATCATTCTAATTTCGTCATTTCAAAACTGATTTATCATTAACTATTTGTATATTTAAACGAAATCTTCCTTTTCAGAAGAATTACATACTGACAGCAAGATCAAACTCATACAAGCCGATGACAATCCTATCAATGGAAGTCTTCTCAAGGATTTGTGTAAGAAATACACTTTGGACAGTAAGTGTTTTTCTCTCCTAATTGTGATCAATATCATGAAATTTCTATTTGATTTTCTTCTTAATCCGGTTTGTCAACAGATGGTACGGTGGATATTGGTGATCTCGGTAAAACGGCTAATTTCATACAGCGGACATTTGCTGATGAGACAGATCCATGTATTATTTGTCTGGAAGAAATTCAGCGTTCTGATCCAGTGAGTTCTGCTCTGTTCATTTAAATATTAGCCAACAGGTATATTAGTCTTTGAATCAGTATTACTAAGAGGTTCATCATTATCTATCTATCTCTCTGTACATTTTAAGAAAAATACATGTATACAATATGCATACTACTCGCTTGTTATAAAATTTTATCCCTAAATATCTGAAACAATTATAAATCTGGGGAAATTATCCCGACAAGATCGTAATTACAAACTTTCCCCTGTCCTCTCGCTCCATTTCAGATTTGGTGTTGCGGACAGTGCTTCGCCCAGTACCACATTGGGTGCATTCAGAGTTGGGCTCGCGAATACTCCCAACAGCGCCAGCTGGAAGTCCGGTCAGAGGCTGACTTCCCCTCGCTGGTGGAGCCTGGTGCCCTTCTGGACCGGCTGAGTCGAATGCGGGCCGACGCGGAGTCCTGGTCCTGCCCCACCTGCCGTTCGGAGTTCCCCCTCAGAGACCTGCCCCAACGCTATAGATGTTTCTGTGGAAAGGTAGCTCACCACTATAAGCTCCCCTTAGCTCTGGCCGGTGCGAATCGCAGAAATGCCGTTATCCAGCGCTTCCACTGTTAAGTGATCCGATTGTGTAAATCAATTACTATTTGTTTACCTGAGCACTGTTCAATCCTTCTCAAATTACATCTCTTCCGCCTTTCCTTTCTGTTGATGCAAGGAAAATCCTCATAACACAAGATTACAATTGTTACCAAAATGGCAAATCTAAAATAGCCACTTTGCCTTCCGACTGGGATTTAAACTTGAAAAAGAATTATAAATAGCTATTAGCACAAAGCTCTTTTGATATTTATATGTTTCCTGCAACTTGAATCAGAGCTCCATTAAAATGCTGAAACCAACATTGCTGGTCGCACAAGCTTAAGACTTGTTGAACAAAAGAAATCATAGAAAAGAGGGACCTATCGTACCGCAGTCAACTTGAATAAACTGCGTTTTCCCCCGTCGCTGAAAACCACTGTAACCCCCCCCCGTCTAACCCTTCAGTAAAAACTGCAGGATTATGCTCCATATTAATTGGGATAATATTTGCAGGTGGAAGACCCTCCGAACGATCCATGGATTCTCGCTCATTCGTGTGGGGAACTCTGCAACAAACCGCTAAATCCCGCGTGTGGACATTCCTGCCTGTTGCTCTGTCATCCGGGCCCTTGTCCACCCTGCCCTTTGGTAAGTGGTCCGTCTTCCTGCCTGTTGCTCTGTCATTCGGGTCTTTGTCCACCATGCCCTCTGGTAAGCGGTCGTTCTTCCTACCATCTCTTCTGCTTCGCCTTGACAACCAATAGGATGCTGCCTTCTCGACTGATTTCTCCTAACAAAGGCAGCAGGGCGTCCACGTTTTTTTGCGTTCTGTGCAAATGCCGACTCCATGTCCCCTCATGCAGCCAGGTGCGACACTGGGAAAGGTGAACTCTACAGAGCGTGCCTAGGATCGACGGGACTTTATGCCCTCATCTCTCACCTCCCGGAGGTCGGGGCGTTGACGTGTCTCCTTGATCGGGAATTACAATAGCAACATTCCTTAATATTCTTCAAAGCATTCAATTTAGGCGCCAAATTTAAACAAAAGATGTATTCGAGACGGGAAAAGACCATGAACTGGACTTAAAGAGGGAAAACCCTTGATGAATTTTGAAATAATGTCGTTTGAAAATGTTTTATTAGTGTCAAAATTTACGACAACAAAATTTAAAATTTTCATGTTTTAACCCTAAACAGAAAATGAGAGGGAAATAGTGGAAAGAGAAAGATGGGGGGATAGTAGAAAGAACATGAAGGAGAAATAGAGGGAGAGAGGGAATTGAGGAAAGAGAAATAGAGGAAAGAGGGAGAGAGGGAAATAGAGGAGAGGGAGGAAAGAAAGAGATAGGGGAAAATGCACGAGAGAGACGAGAAAGGAGAGAGAGATAAAAGAGGAAAAAGTGAGATGAAAATAGATGAGAGAGAAGGATAGAGGGGGAAATAGAGGAAAGATAGAGGGGAAAGAGAAAGGGGAAGTAGATGAAAGAGAAAGAGAGGGGAAATATAGGAAAGTAGGAGGGAGGAAAAAGAAAGTGAGGGAAATAGAGGAGATGGGGAGGAAAGAAGGAGAGGATAGGGTGAGATAAGAGAGGTGGGGAATAGTTGACAGAGAGAAGAGGAAAGAGAAGAATAAAGGTGGAAATAGATGAGAGAGACGAGGAGAAAGGAGAGAGAAGGATAGAGGGGGAAATAGAGGAAACATAGAGGAAGGAAAGAAAAAGAGGGAGGAAATAGAGGAAAGAGAGAGAGAAAAAACAAAAGGAGATGGTTGGAATTAAGGAAAAAGAGAGAGAACAATAAAGGAAAAAGAGAGAAAAAAAGAAAAATAGGGGTGGAATTAAGGAAAGAGAGAGGGAACAATAGCGGAAATAGAGGAGAGTGGGAGGAACGAGAAAGAGAGAGGGAGAAATAGAGTGGGAAATAGAGGGATGAAAGATAAAGAGTAAAAAGAAAGGGTAAATAAAGGTAAGAGAGAGGTGACGAGGTCGTTTGTGGTCGGACAGACTACGGGATGGGTTAAAACGTAAGACACTTTCTGCCATTTTTGTCCCCTGTCCAGGTGGTGGAGTCCAGCTGTCACTGCGGTTTGCAGAAGTCCCAAAGCCGCTGCGCTCAACACGCCTGGAGTTGTGCTGACCAGTGCCCTCGCCTGCTCTCCTGCGGCCAGCACCGTTGCACCCAAGCCTGCCATGCGGACAACTGTCCGCCCTGCTCTCGATCTAGCACGCAGCGATGCGTCTGCGGCAACCAGCGCGCCCTGCGACCCTGCGCCAAACCCGACTGGCAGTGCGATGCGGTGAGATCCTGCTGTTGGATGCTTGCTTTGAATTTCCCAATACATGCTGGCTTGTGTCTATTTTGCGATAATCACCATTTCTGGTGCTCTGTCTTCTTGGCAGGTCGTAAATCTCTTTTTTTGTTTACCCGGCTCCTTCCAGAGGCTGGGAGTTGACCACTGTTTTTACACTCAGTCACTGGATCACGACTCTTGCGACCCCCGGGGAGTTGCCAGCCATTTCACTATTTCAACTTGAGGGCACCACGTGGAGGCGTCTGGCTTTACCTTTGGGCAGACAGTGCTTTAGTGGAGGGGCCATTCAACCACACCAATGATATTTTAGTGCTTTTACCCACCATACCACGGCCACTGTCAGGGAAGCGGAGCTGAAATTAATTCAGTGACACAACCAGGATTTGAACGCTGGATGTCTGGCTACGAAGTCAGCGTCGCTAACCACTCGGCCATCCACCACAAATCTCATCGCATCCACAGCCGTCTGTGAGATATATATTTTTCCTAAATATACAAGTAGGAGTTCTTTGTTAGTTCCGTCAACATCCCTATTCGTGGCCTTCCTCGAGTTATTTGTACTTCCATTGCTCATTCATAACATTTCATCTGATTTATGTCCAAGTCATGTCTTAGTTCGTCGAATCAACATGTCATTCAGATTTCTCTTTTATCCTACTCTGTGGAGTGCCTCCCGTTGGTCACCTGATCTCTCCAACTAATCTTCAATATTCTTCTCCATATCCATATTTTTTTGTATCTCTTGTCTTTAGTGTCCAACATCGTGATACTGTGTGCATGATGAGATTATTGTTCAATAGTTCTTCTTTCGTTGTGATAGCAGACCATTTTATCAGACTTTTAGAGGAAGAACAAAAAAGGACGACGATGGATCGTTGAACTTAGCGGTTCTTGTTTATTGTTTTCAATGTTAATCCTTTTTCTGTACCAATTTTGATCGATTTTCAATGTGATTATTCACATAATGGAGGCTTTACATAATAAATATTGTAACCCTATTTTAAATAAATTTCTTTACTGGTTAGGCTCATCATTTTACTGTAATATATTTTAAGTATTCTGTATAATTTTTCATCGATTTTCAATGTGGTTATTCAAAATATATTCAAATTAGCTTTAATTAATAAAAAACTAATAATTATCTTTTCAAGGGATCGTACCACAAACAACGGTCGAGAATATATGTTTTTTGTTACAGTTGCTTATGTTTTTACCTTGATTTACTTATTATTAAAATAGTGCTTTGAAAGCAAATGAGTAAAATTTATTCTAGACTAGCGGAGGTACCCGGCTTCGATCGGGGTATACATAGGATAATAAAATATCAGGAAACAACCAAATTTTTAAGTAAAAATGTATTCTGTTAATTCAGTAGGAAAAAGCAGAGAGGAGAATTATGTTTAGAAATACATTCTTTAGATCAAATCGAGGTCAACCGAATGGGGCTAATGGGGTTAACCGTTAAACCTGCCTAGTGGAAGTGACCTCTTGAAATGAACCAATTTTGTTTATCAATCCTGATGTATACTACTCTCAAATTTATTAGTAGTAATTTAAACACTAGGATGTTTTTTAATATCGTATGTTTTAATATATTTTTTAATTTTATTATTTGTTTTATCATTTAATAGAAAGAAATAGTTAAAATTATTTAATATCAAGTAAAACACATCCACAGGAACCTGCTGATTCCAAATCTGCCCTTAGTTTTTCTCAAGGATCAACCGTTCAAAATTGAGGCCTAGACACACATACACACAAACAACTCTATTTTATATATATGTATAGGGTGCCCGCTCGTCTGGAATTTCTGGAATTTTGTTAAAAGTATGTATTTTAATAGTATGTATGATTGAAGAGTCCCATGTATATTTTGACAATTGCTTAGAACCAAGCGACTCTGGCAGGCTGAGCTGTCATCAGGTAGATGAATTTCATTTTTATCTTGTTTTGTAAATGGATTAGACACTGTTTTCCCACAAAAATTATGTGGTCACCGATGGTTAGAGAATCGCCAGGTTGCACAGAGAATGATCGAGATTTGGCCAGAGGTGTGCAAATATATCACAGCCGTTCCAAAAAGTGACATCTTCAAAGCTCACACGAAGAACAGCGATGCCTTTCATGTTCTTGAAACACTGGCTAAGGATCCACTCATATTTGCTAAATTACACTTTTTTCTGTCAATAGCAAATCAATTTCAACCTTTCTTGACTCACTTCCAATCTGATATGCCAATGCTACCGTTTATGAATGAGGTAGTTTACCAACTTATTCATTCGCTTTTGAAAAAGGTTGTCAAACCTGAAATCATTGAAGATAACTCTCGGCATCAACTGTGTCAGATTGATGTGAAAAGTATGAGCGATTCATGGTACAGTCAGTACTGCACTAATGTATATGTACCTACTAATACTTGGTCTACCAGTTAGCCATGCAAATACTGATCTGTACTTCTCAATGGTGAAAAAGATTAACAAAGATGATACAGGAGTCATATGGAAAGAAACAGCCTTTGTTGCATTACTGGCCCTTAAGATAAATATAGATATCCTCTTTAAAGCTATCAAAGAAACTCATTCAGCTAAACAATAAGCTATTTGGGAGTACAATAAAGAACATACTGGGGTGGCAATACTGTTGAGGCTACTATACCTCTACACTAAGTATGCTAACTGTTACACCAACTATTATGCATTAACAACAAATATTAAATTTTGTACTGTATAAAAAAAATTACTATAGTTTCCTTAACTTTTTATTCTCCTTTTAAGTTATATTCTACTATTTATTAAAATCTTAGTGAAATCTAATTAGTTAATTCACAATAACATTTATATACTCCTCAAATATTTTGCATGTCAAGTTTACATATAGGGAGTAGTCTTTAGAAGTATGAAATCATTAAATGCTATATGTCATACTCAGCATATCCACATATCCTACTTTGGTGGCTAAAGGTTAGACAGTGTAGAGATCTAGTTCTAAAAGTGCCAAGTAATAGTCCATTATTTTATACTTTTCCCTATACTATATATGATGGTTTAGAATAAAAATATTTAGGAAGTATTAAAAATAGTGACTGAGGGCCAGTTTGTATTACATAATGACAGAAAATTTCCTGACAATTATTCTTCATGAAAATACTGCCAAGAGCCTGTAGAAATTTAATTATGTGAACATTGACTGATAATCTTTTCCATTTATCATTTTTATATAAACAGTGAGCAGAGGCTATAGAGAGTCATTAATAATATTTAAACATTAAAATTGACAGAGCATCTTTTCTATCTATTATTTTTGATGAAATTATTGATGATGTGCTAAGAGGAGGCCATTATTTATAAATATGAAAATCAGCATCAATCAATTGATGTTAATAAAATCTGTCAATTTAATTGCATTGACGCAGCTGAAGATCAAGCTGTTAGGCTAATATTTTTTCTAAGGCTATAGTCTACCAAATCTACAACAAAAAACTCTAGATGATTTATGACCTTCATGCAATATCTGGTAGCTATTACTAACCTTCCACATGGAGAAATACTAAGCTTCATATGTTTCAATTTTGATAAAAGGTGGCACTAACCAACATCTTGGGGTGCCTCTCCAGGCTGAATACTTCCTATGATGACAGTGGCCTAAGAGTGGCCCAGAATGCCACAGCCAGACACATTCTCCAATGAGATCGCTGAGACTACAAGGCCGATACCCACTGCTGACAGGCTTACTAGAGGCCCCAGTGGCTCTTTCACCACAGACAGGATGTCTCTCCTGGGAATAGCATCAACAACAGGCAGGATGTCTCTCCTGGGAATAGCATCAACAACAGGCAGGATGTCTCTCCTGGGAATAGCATCAACAACAGGCAGGA
>JAUYWV010134825.1:0-10914 GCA_032274565.1 Nematoplana nigrocapitula
CTCTATCTAAACAGGGGAGCGAAATATAAGGCGCGGGCCGATTCGGCCCCCCCCCCCCCGGTCTATGAGTGCGTGAAATAGCCCGGGTAGGATAGGGTTAAGACGCCGAAGTTGTTGGCTATACAATTCTGCTGTTATTGTCGAATTTCTGTTTAAAAGCTCATAATGAACAATGCTTTCCATGTCCCACCATACGCATACTGAAAGCATAACTTTGCGTCAATGTGTATCTGCCCTCAGACGACGTGATGCCGGTTCATTTGGGCTGAGCCATTCTTTTCTGTGCTTCATATTAACATAATGTACAGACAACAGCAGTGACTTATATATTCTGTAGATGGCAACAGTATGATAGTGATCAAAACCGCACGAACTTGTGCTAATTAAATATACTGCAGATTCATATAGGAATCTAAAACAAAAAGCAGAAAATCAAACGGAGTGGATAAAATGGATGCCATAAAACGTGAACGTGCTTGACAAAGCATAACACTTGATAGATATAGATAGAATATTTAGAACTACTACACATGACCGAAATCAGTCGTAACCATAGAAATCATATTTTGGGAAAATATATTGTTTACCATAACAAAATACACATAATTTAATAAATAACAAATGAAAAACAGATGCAATAATTATACGTTATTACAGCTTTTGAAAAAAACGCGAGAGATAGGCGAGTAGATTCAGCATTTATTCTTTACATGGAAGATTGTAATAGAATATTTATCTAACATTGATGATTGAGCAGAGAATAAATTTGTTTATTCTAGTGTAGTAGATTTTCTGAAAAATTATTATATTTGATGATCATTATCAGCGGTTTTATACTGTACATAGTTCATAAACTTGATTATTTTCGAACATGTCACCTATCTAATATGTATCCGACATCACCCTTTGAAAGTTTCGGTGACTCCATTTCGTTTTATAAATATATTTTAAGCAACATTGACTTAGATGATGTGCCATATACTAGCCCAAACGAAATAACACTGAAAAGTCAATGTATAGTCTGAACACATCTCAAAGACTCAAGAATCTCAGAAAATATCACAAAGTATTGAGTAGATTTGAAGTGTATGTCATATCGTTCATACGGTTCTTCATGTCCTACTAGTATGTATAGGCCTATAGCATAACAGGTATACGATTATGTAGATCCCTACAATATTGTAGTCACATTTCATATAGGTGCCTCAGAGATGTGAAATTTAATAAAGCAATAGTTTACTTCAGAGTAACAAATAAATATAATAGTTTTATCAAATTTAAATGCATTCTTTTCGACAGGTGTAACTTTGCAAATTTAGGAGGGAGGCGGCGGCCCGATAGAAACTTTAGTAAAGTATACTTTGATTATTAAGATTATTAAGTATGCTTTTCAACACACTGTTCGCTCTAAATCTGCGTATGTTTATTAGATTTTGAGCGATGCTCCAAGTGCAATTAAAGAGACTTAACATAGTGATTGAAAATTACAGTGAAATGGTGGCTATCGCCAACAACGACCGGAAAATCAGTAAAATATATTCAAACAACAATTGCAAAGTAGAGAATTATCATAATAAAATAAAATTTCGAGAAAAATAAAAAGGTTAATTTGGGGTTAAAGTCACAGGATAAATTTCTGTGCACAGAGTCCTGGATTTGGCCTTTCAATTCAGATAGCTTTTAAAACTTCCAAGCTTTTGTTGTTACAGGCTTTTGATAACATCTGAAACCAGGAAGAGGCGTCGTATCTATCATTCAGCAGACGGGCTGGATGCGACTGTAGTTGCAGGCTTTTGCTACATCTGAAAACTGGAAGCAGCGTCGTCTCTATCATTCAGCAGACGGGCTGGATGCGACTGTAGTTGCATGCTTTTGCTACATCTGAAACCAGGAAGAGGCGTCGTATCTATCATTCAGCAGACTGCGACTGTAGTTGCAGGCTTTTGCTACATCTGAAACCAGGAAGAGGCGTCGTATCTATCATTCAGCAGACTGCGACTGTAGTTGAAGGCTTTTGCTACATCTGAAACCTAGAAGCAGCGTCGTCTCTATCATTCAGCAGACGGGCTGGATGCGACTGTAGTTGCATTCTTTTGCTACATCTGAAAACAGGAAGAGGCGTCGTATCTATCATTCAGCAGACGGGCTGGGCTGGATGCGACTGTAGTTGAAGGCTTTGCTACATCTGAAACCAGGAAGAGGCGTCGTATCTATCATTCAACAGACGGACTGGATGCGACTGCAGATGCAGACCGATATGTAAGATGTCTTGATTTTTCTTTTTCTGTTTGGCCGTATTAATGATAGTGTCATTAATAAAAGTCAGCTCGAGGAAAACTTTCTTATTTTCAGGACCTTCAAATTACACAGGAGGAAACTTTCTTTTCGTGTAATCAATTTAACGGCGAATAAAAGTGAGCTGTTAGTCGTTTTGCAGTAAAAGACACTCTATAGTCTTCAACTCGACTTCTACATATTCGAGAGAGAATATACAGTAGATAAAGCGCGGTATTCCAGTGTCTTAACCAAGGCCACTTTGTGTTCCATGGAGCTGTTGTAATACAGTAACACTTTTGTGGTTAAATGGTCCTCTTGATTGTCGACCGACACATCCAAAAAAGTCAACTGTCTGTCATTTTTTCTTCACAAGGTAATTGGAGGTTAGGGAGCTAAGATTTGAGGGCGGCCAGAAATGTTCTATATGTGGCCGCGAGTTACAGACTGTCCGGAATTACGTGCATGCTACGTTTGCTGTTTTCTCTGTTAATTCGTACAATTTTTCAGAGTATGCTTTTGTTATGAGCTTTTCTTGTACTAAGTGTTCTTCTTATATTTTTGTATAGTCGGTACCCAAAGGAGGCAATTATAACTACTGTGTAGACTTTTTCGGTATAGAGTTTCTACGAAGGATTATTACAATTTTTCAGTTTGAGTGATCTCGTTCATCGCTATATACTCCTTACAAATGCTAATTTATATCTTCTAATTTGTGATTACAATCTTTTATAATTGTCGCTATTTACTGCGTCATCTATACTGTTTCTCTAATGCCTTTAGTAAGTCATCATATTTAAATGATCTCGCGTCTTGATTCTTTTGTTCGACATTTGTAAGAAATGATACGATTAATTTTCTAGCAAAAACCTATTTTATGGCTGAATTACATATTCACACGTTGTACGAGGGCCGGTGATAAATTTGTGGACTACGTAGGATGAAGAACTGGAAATTGCCTTTTTTACTCATATCTATTCACTATATGGGAAGACTAATGTATGTGTGAAAATCATATGTCTATATGTCATATAGTTTTTTCACAATATGAATTTCAAAATTTTGGAGTCTAAGTTTGTCGGCATAAATAATTTAGACTGAATGATAAGCTGTTTACAAGTGGTTCGCTGAATTTCTCCTCATACAGTATATGTATAGTCAGCGATCATTGTAAGATAATAATATCCAGTCCCAGGCCGACCTCAAATTTTAAAAATTCAAATTCTTAAAGAAGTAATAGCCTACTACATAAACGTTTTATACCAAACTAGCAAGGGGTACCCGGCGTTGCCCGGGAATTAAAGTAAGTAGGAACTTTATCAGCAGGTGTAGATATATTTTGGCAATTTATCAATCTTATGTATGGAATGTATGTAATGCCAGTCAAAGAATTGAAAACACTTAAATATATATGTCTGCAATAACTTGTTATGACTGTGATGACTTAGTTCAAAGCTTCCTGGTACACTATATTGTTTGTCCTTCCATTGAGAGAGTAGGAAAAGAGATTTCGTGCACTGCGTACTCTGCTGGCTGCCACACATAATTGTTTCTTCCAGGTAGAGACCTGCAACGTTAAGTGTTTTCCCATGGACTTGTTGATGGACATCGCAAAGCTTGGTCTGACAGGGAACTGGACCATATTGAATTCAAAGGGTACATCTGTAGGAATGATGGGGATTCTTGGAATGAATGTACCAGTGAGAATGGTTGCCTCAATCAGGTTTGGCATGAGCTTCCTCACAGCCAGTCTTGTCCCATTGCACAGCTTGGGTGGATCCAGATTTTTCTAAGGAGTATTAGAGGTCTTTTAAATCACGAGAAACGCGCTACAATATATAAAGACGCATTTTGCCTTTCGTCTTGTATATTTCGCAAACAAATGCGGTGTCTACAATAGTAAACATGTTTATAATATACAAATACTGTAGTGACACAGGTAAATTATCAAGTAAAACGTACCTCGCGATCTGAGCAACCAGTCAGACTGATGCACTCGCACCGAAAACCAAATGATTACATCTCACAAGGGAAAATAAATTGAACACTTAAGTCACTTAGAATGTCAGACTGGTGCACTCGCCCCGAAAACCAAATGTTTACATCAAGTCTCACCTCGCTCACTTCGGTGGGTGGGACAGACAGATTTTCTCTTTTATATAATATATATAGATTAAATACTAAAGAATTCTAAATACCTAAATATTAAATAAATAAAAATTCATTAAGGCAATGAAGACATTCTTCACTCGACTAGGTATTTACTCCAGTCAATTTTCGTAGCACAAATGAAACATATACCCTAATTCGACAGATGAATAGCAAAATAGTCCATAGTGGGTTTTATAAATTGTTTGGATCTTTCTCGGCTAAATGAAATCTCCGTCTTCGGATGCGTCCTCGCACCCTTTATAAGGTATTTTTGTCTGCGCAGTACGTCTGTGCGTCAGACGTATGTTCAAAGTCAATTTTAGTTGTTTCAGAACGTTATGACCTAATGGATAAGGCGTCTGCATTCAAAGCAGAAGTTCCGCCATGATTTTATTACCAAATTTGCTTTGGATAGCAATTTGCGATCTCTTCTTTCTTTCAGTTAATATGAACCTACTCATAGTAGTATAACATGCCGCAATGATGAAATGTTTAATTTTTAATAAACATCTAACATTTTAGATGGAAATGCCTTTAACCCTAGGCGAGGGGGCTGGCTGTGGATCCCAAATTATCCGGCCCAACTCTAGTACACGACTACAGTAGTTTCTATTGATTTTAGTTAACTTTTTATGCAAATGACTTGTCATTGCATGTGATGGCGTGATGCCATTAATCTCGCTGTGGTGAAATCATTGTCCGGAGCTCCTCGTCTTGACTTAGTATTAAGTAGTAAGTCAGGCTGGGTTCGCCTTCTCTTGCGACACCTGATGAGTCCCAATCAGGACGAAACTCGTCGTGTACTATAGAGTTGGGCCGGATGATTTAGGATCCACAGCCAGCCCAGCCCCCTCGCCTATAGGGAAAAGCCGTTTGCATCTATCTAACATTTTATTTTTTTAAAAGAGAGATTTTCCTTTCAGGTATTCCAGATAGGTTTCAGTAGGAACTTAGTATATGGGGAAGGAGAGAACGAGGCCGGTCCTTGCTCAACATTTTAGTTACCCCTATGTTGAAGCATTTTGTTGAATTAAAGATAATGAAATGTAGACATTTTTTACTTTATATTTCAAATAGACACATTATTTGTGACAGCTGCTACCGTGTAGATTTGGGAACTTATGTGAAACTTAGCAATTTCCTCTCAACTACCTACTGTCCTGATTTGATTTTACTCTCTGGATGGACTTGTCTGTTTGTTCGTTTGTTTTACTTGACCAGGCGGCATTGAGGATTAACTCGCGCTTATTGTCAGAACCCTATACCTACTCTTACTGCATATGTAGTTGTATTGGGCAAGAATTTGCAACATTTGCCATTGGCCAATCGAGTGTTGGTCGATGCCAGTTATACTGACGCTTTTCCCCGTCCTGTCCAATCACCTTTCAGGATTTGAAGGTCTCCCTGCCGACGGCCTTGGCGGCGGTCCAACAACAACAACAGCAGGCCGCAGCGGTTGCAGCGGCAGCGGCCCAGAAAATGGACACGAGCAGTGAGTCAGTTACAGTATAGACTCAAAGAGGTTTGACTGTATAATATTCTATAGAGTCAACGCGTCCATATTCATATAGAGGAGGAGCTATCTCACATTTGATTGAATGTGGTAGGCATAAAAATTGTTTTGACTCTTTTGTAAAATTGGTAAAAACGGAACGACGAGCTTGAAATATAACAACAATTTTTGTACGAAATTATTTTTGCAGGTTTGGTTTATCAATTTTTTTTGCTTCTAACAAAGCTGTCAGAGAACGTTAAAATGACTTACTGTACTTTTGTGCATGCTTTCATGTGCCCGCCAAATGCCTCGACATTGTCTGATAATATTAAATTCTTGTTATTAGTGATTCATTTTCGAATACAATTATAGAACACATTGCCGTACAAACTACCCTGAAAAAACGAAATTCCATATTTTGGCGCGCGTGTCTATATACTCTACTTGATACAGTCAAATCTATTTGGTTATGTTAGACACTATTTATCAGGAATTATTAATCCAATGATGATATAAACTCAGCGATTCAATACAAGACGAAACATGCAGGCAAGGTCGACTGTGCCCTCGAGGACACCTTTCCTACTATACTGTTTGGTAACCTAAGGACAGTTGGCACACTGTCGTTGCTTGTCATGTATGTTTCCGTAGTATTCTTCTCCTTCTCAGTCAGGCGATACGTTATAGGTGCAGGGTATTTACCCGCATATAACATTGAAATAGAGACTGGGTGAGTTTATGTTTGGCTTTGAAAAACGTTTTGTCAACTTTATAGAGTTCTGAACACCCGTTGCCGATATCATTGCAGTGTTCAATCCCAGCCCCTAAAGTTCCCGAAAACCGCAAGATTACATATTAATTTCCTATCTATAATTTCAATCTCTCCTGGGGGATTGTTTCAAAACCTCGTGAGTTTATGTTTGGCTATGAAATTAAACTGAGAACAAAGTCAGCTCACTTGCCAACTGCACAGGGATTATTTATCTTCAAAAAGAAAAATGCCAAGCAAAATGATATTTGAAATAAATCAGCCAGCAGCACGGGAGAAAATTGAGAAAACATGATTCGATGAAATATCAAACAAGTGAATGCAATTGCACTCTATAGGTTGGTGTTCACACCTTTTTCAAATCCAAACATACAGTAAACCCTCCCAATATCTTTGCTTTTATATTCTGGTCGTTTTATGTAACATTGTGCTCCAGGTGACACAGTGACAATTTTCATATAGATCCGCCGATAAAGGGCATTTAAATTAATGCTTTGCTGAATTATTTCGTCGATTATATCGTAGAAAAGTCTTCGCCTCACTAAAAAAAACAGATAGGAACTAATTAATGTTGAATAAATAATTTGCCAAGCAGATATGCGGCCCAACTATAGGTGGAGAGATGATTGCCAGACGAAAAGGAATGATGACCTCCGACGGATAAATCACTCACTACAGTATTACCCGTTCTCCCTTTCTATTTACCGCCCCATCCCCGCAGAACACTATCACATCTTTGTCGGAGATCTCGCACCAGAAATTGAACCCCAGTATCTTCGCGAAGTTTTCTCCGCCTTCGGAATTGTGACGTAAGTGTTACAGTCAAATCTTAGACAATCAAAAATATTATTATAACTGTACCATTTTTACATACTGACAATATAACGACCATCCGAAGGAGAGGGCGGTTGATGCAATCGACTCATCTGTATTTTAAAATAAGTTAAGTTCAACTGTCCAAAATTAATATGATGTTTAGAGGGTCATCTATGACTGGTTTATGTGGTAGTCGCTTTAACACTTCCATAAAAAGGTATGGGCGGTGACACCGGCTATTATAGTCTCGAAGATTAATTGGCATCTTTGAAAACCCATACCATCAAATCCTCTGGGGTAGATAGGCTGCACAGGTATGCCCCCCCCCCTACGGGGCATGGCAGTCGCTGCCGTAGCCCTGACGCTACAGTCGCCCCCCGGGGATGATTTCTATATCCGAGAGAAGTGCTGCAGTCCCGCACAACTTTCCCGGGAGCCTAAACTGGGTGAGCCACGCAATCCAGCGTGGTACGCGTCCCAGTGGGGAAAGTTCCGACCTGACGGCGGACGTTCAGGACCGATTCACTTTCTGGCCTTCCAAATTAAACAGCAATGCTTTAAAGCATGTGTTTGACTGGCGAAAAGTGGTCAGTTCTGGTCGCTGCGAAAGAAACAACAACAACAAGCCTATGGAAACCACGTACTAAATATGCAATTTCAAATTTACCATTTGCTGCCCCCTGCTGTGAACTCACTGCTTCCAACCCCATGCAGCCGCCTTCTCGTGGCGCGAATGTCCTACTTCGGCAGACAAAGTGTTGCATTCCTTGGGACCTTCTACGCTTTCTCTCGATTTTGTTCTTTCTTCTCTCTCTCTTCACTCTTTTGTTCTTTGTTCTTTCTCTCTCTCTCGACTCTGTTACTTTTATTTCCTCTCTCTATCTCTACTCTCTTTTCTTTATCTCTTTCATCTTTCTCTCTCTCTATCTCTCTCTTGGTGCTAGTCTTGCATAAATCTCGCCCTGTTATATGTTAAAAAAATACTGGCAAAGTATATTCCCTAAATACACGAATTCGCCGCTATCAGATCTAATGCTATTGACTCAATCCAAACTTCACGGTGCTAATGATATTCACCCGAACTAGCCCCCGCTCTCAAGCCACCCCCCCCCCCTCCGGCTTAATTCTGCCACCGGTTAACTCTTTACAAATTGATTGAGTGTTGTTTTTTCAATTTTTCTCGCCAATCATAGCGTGGCAATATTGACGATCCACGCAGCGCCTATTTGACTAGAGGCAGTCCTGATGTAATCAATCTTGTTTTGATCCATGTAATCAATTTTCCCTAGCAGTCATTAGAGAAGTTATTGTGGAAAACAAGACTATCATTCATGCACGTGAAGGTCTACTGCTCACACGAAAACTTCTCGTTTCGCTTTAGACAATGTAAATTGATTTGAGAACATTTCTAGTATTAGACAACCAATAAATTATGGTCCAAAATGTGTAATAATGGAAAAGAGGAGTCTTTCGCCTTTCAACAAGACGGCATATTCATGGACAAGGGAAAACGACCAAGGATAAAGCCTAATTACAAAGGGCGAAAAGCAGCCATCCGCCCACAGGACGACACACACGAAAAACGGACACAATAGTTTGAAAACACACACCAATGAACTATAACTGGCATGCCGCATCCAACCCGAAAAGACCACAGCGATAAACCCACATAAAAATGAACCTCTGTCAGGGATTTATTATATTATGGCATTTCTTTCCTATGTACAGTTCATATATTAACCTGTCTTCATTGTTTTCAAACATAAGTTTCCTATTGCAATATGGCTGGTCTTCATCATACAGTAGGTTAGAAAGTAAACGTTCTATCTGCAGTTCGGTATGTTTGTCTTTACGAGATTGAGAAAACTTATTCACAGATGATTAAACCTAAAGATTATCCCGTCCATAGAGTAGAAATACATAGAGTTCAGTCTCTCACGATTTCAATGATATATCTATCAAAATACTTTTTTTCTTTTATTACACTTAGAATAATATAAACACATCTAATAATTATTATTATTATGATTTTGATATCTAATAAAAATGTCTTGAAATATACTACTATCATGGGCAAATTAATAGTAGTAATTGACAAATTTAAATGAATTTTATGAATTTCAAAAAATTCTATAGCTATCAAATGCGTTTGATTGGCTAATAAATTTGTATTAAAACGTCACAACTCTCCTCGGACGCAACTCGGCATGTGAAACCGCGCTGATTTACAGCTATCGCCGCGGCGTCCTCCAACATATCGATTTTCCCTGAGAATTCAATAACTTAGCCGTGTCGTGCAGGCGTGGTTTATGGCTGCATACAACTAAAAATAGAAACGACACGCCTATTCGAAATAACCAAATTTTGAATAGAGTTCATAGCAACCACCTTAGAGACGGAACTCTATGTATACTCTATGTTCAGGACTATGTAACATATATTCACTACATAATTCGACAAACTAGATACTACCTATATATACTGTATATTACTATAAAAAACGTTTCTAGTTCAGTTTTTGATGCTGAATACGCCTATCTAATCCGTTTTGTTATGCGAGTTGTACTTTTCGAGTTATACAGTCGTCTGAAATATAGACCGAAAATTAGAACATATTATTCGGAATGTTTTAGACTAGCCCAATGTTATCTGATTAAGCTGAAATTTACTAGAGCGCTTTAGTACAACCCAATCTCCATTCCTACGAACTTTGAAATCAATGTAAAGCCATTGGCCATCAGGCCAGCCTTTCAAAATTGCCAAATATTCGACATTTTATAGCGGACGCAGGATTGGACTTGCAGATGCTGTGCCGGGCACAAGCCTATGATAATGCCGGAAATATGGCTGGGCGGATGAGAGGCTGCCAGGCTCGTTTTCTGGACGCCTACCCACTCGCCAAGTTCTTACACTGTGCAAGCCACCATCTGAATTTGGCGTTGACCCACTCGTGCAAGCTATCGGAGATGCATGTCATGATTGACATGCAACCTGCAGGCTGTGGGACTCTTCTTCCAGTACTCCCCGAAGCGACAACGCCAGCTGGATAGGTCCATTGAGGAACTGAACGCTGACAAGGCCGACCCAATCCGTGCAAGGAAGGTGATGACCCTGTGTGGAACACGGTGGGTTGAGCGACACACATCACTGCAGGACTTCATCGTCTTGTATCCTGCTCTACTGGCCTGCTTTGATGAAATCATTACAAATGACGGCGGCTCCTGGGACAGGAAGAACATCACAGACGCATCCGACCTACGGCACGCCACAACAGCCGACAGCTTTATAGCTGTATTCCAGAAGACATCAGTCTACTTATCTGGCTACCTCAAGTCTCTCGGCGATCGAGTGACTCCTCACCCGCCTCCACGGGTTTCTTTTAAACTGTAGGGCGATCCCCAGCCCTCCC
>JAUYWV010134836.1:0-10912 GCA_032274565.1 Nematoplana nigrocapitula
CACTATCGACCATCAAATGAACAAAAATGATAAAACCAAACAGTTATATAATAACATCCTATATACCAAAAATCATGATCTAAAATGACATTCCATTAAAGCAGGTTTTATCAAAAAAATTATCGTTTTCATATGCAATGTTTAAACTTACCTATTTTATTGTTTAAAATGTACTCATATACGCATGACTTCAAATTTTTAAATATTTTAGCTCTATTCATGAAACCTATTTTGCTTATATGGAAAACGTTTAATATTGGAGGTTTCTTTTTATTCAAGGTCGGTCTGTTTCGACGGGTATCGTTAATGTACACTATTGATTTTTGTCTACCTATTTCCCAGTCATCTCAATGCTCACATACACATACACATACATACATTCTCTGACTTTCGATTTTGGCATGTCTACTATTCCTTCAATACCATCTTAATTGACTCCCTATTTCCCACACTGTAAACTATATAATGTCTGCCTGTCTGTCTGCTTGTCCCACCCAATACAAGACGAGATGAAATTTCATCCTTACAGATAACGCAGCACAGTCTTGGATCATCTCCAAGACAGTCGCCCCGCGAGAACGTTATAATGAGCTCCCACGATCTTTCCACGTAGTGCACTATACTCGTCACATTTATATCTGTTTTGTTTATTTTTCTTTGGCAGACGACAATATTTTTACAACAGCTCTCATTGGGGCGATAAATTGGCGACCAATTTTCGTCAGTTATCGCCAAATTCAATGTCAGACCGAACAAGCATTCATATAGAGAGATATTACTAGACGAAGAATAAACAAATTAGATATATTCACCCTGTTCAGCAAACACCTCCTAGTAGTAAACCGTATTGCGACCCAGTCGTTCAAGGCATTTTATCTGAAATATTAATTTTATGCTTCTTTATTTCCAACTTTGGAAATTTAAGGCGATCATTAGATGACAGTAACAATCAGGAGAGCAGGTAGACTGTAGAAGGATGACAGCATTCTTGGAGGCACTTTGTCTTGTAACCGGGAGTTGCCAGCAGTCCAAATGTCAGCTGCACCCCTATTTCCTTGAGATGTTTCTTCAAATCACTACCACCGAAATGTCTTTTGTCTGCACCTTCAACAGCTTCCGTACTTCTCCAGTCATTTATTGGTACTTCTCAATCTTCCTTTTTCACATATCTATCTACATACATATATTGCTGTGTTAATTACAAATGACTATTATGGAGCAATTTTTAAGTTATATCCGTTCATCAAATGGAACGTTTCATAAATTATGTGCTACCTTTTTCATGAAGAATTAGCAATTTAAATATAGTTTGAGTGGTCAGTCCATTTTAAACCTGTTTTTCTTTCAATTTCGCTACCTTTTCATTTTCTGCTATTTGTTTAACCCTATCCTACCAGGGGGGGGGGGCGAATCGGCCCGCGCTCTTTTGTTTTTACTGGCGTTTTTTAAATAAAAGACGCAGCAACATGCGGTTCAGGGACTTTTCATATTATTATGTTCCCTAACTTTTAAAACCATTTTAAAAAAAATTCGTTAACAGATTCCTGTTTAAATAGACATATTTGTAATTTTGGATACCGAAATTCAGAATAATAAAAACATAATAATAGATATTTATAGGTTTAGAAATACATAATAGTTCTAGAGATATATAGGATATATCAATTGAAATATACACCAGATAAAATGAACAAGTTATATACATTTCGGCCATAAAAATAAAGCGAATTTATAAGATTAGGAGGTATCAATTGTGAAATGACATCGCACGATAATAGACGAATGTCACGTGGTAAAGTTAGAACTCTAAGATGACTCTGTCATCAAACCAATGCAACTACCTTATGTTTGTACACTTAGGACAGCCATTGTCAACGATCATACCCTACATACAAAATTTCAAGGCTCTATCTAAACAGGGGAGCGAAATATAAGGCGCGAGCCGATTCGGCCCCCTCGGTATCTGAGTGCGTCAAATAGCCCGGGTAGGATAGGGTTAACCGAGGGGTTAGTATTCTTTCATATTGTGCAATGGAATCTTGGGAAATGTAGAATCGCCAATGTAATCACTTCAGAACTACCAGACTTGTGACCCATTTATCAAAAGTACTTTTGAAGGTCATCCAAAGAAGTATTATTCCAAGAGTAAACAAAGTTTGACTGAACATTGATTTGGATTTAGGAGATAAAGGAGCATTGGATTTAGAAGATAAAGGAGCATTGGATTTAGGAGATAAAGGAGCAAGACAGAACAAATTACTAACCATACTACAATAATCAATTAAACGACATGAGAATATGGAGTAGTGTTTCTTTATTGTGGGGATATCACAAAAGCGTTTGACCGCGTGTGGCATGAGATTTGTCCAAAGCAGTGTTATGATAAATATTGTGTTATATTTTTAGGGTACCTACTTTCCTTGGAAAGCAACTGCATTAGGCAAAAATGCGACCAATGGGAAAACCTTTCTGGAAAAGAGGTATGTGATTAGAAAAAGTATACTGTATTTATTTCTCTCTGACTTTCTCCTTGAATTGTGTTTAATAGTGTACGTTAATCGTTGAATTATTTCCATCTTTTGTATCTAGCGCTAATCGGACTTTTCTATGTTCACTATCAGGGACCGCGGAGCAAAAATTTACGCCCCCTTTTAGAATTGACGCTCCTTTCAAATGACTTATTGGCGAATGAATAACCCCTTCAAAACCAATTTACACCATCTAACTATATGACTTGTATCGATCCATAGATATTTTACATTCCTATAGCTCCATACAGTGGGGTACATGTCTCCCCGTCAGTCGACAAACTTGCGCTCCTGGCATCCTTGGACTTGCGCCCCTGGCCTCCATGAACTTGTGCCCCTGGCGTCCATGGACTTGCGCCCCCCTAGCGTCCATGGACTTCCGCCCTTGGCATCCATAAACTTGTGCCCCTGGTATCCATAAACTTGCGTCCATGGCGTCCATGGAGTTGCGCCCCTTGGGTCCATGGACATATTCTTTTGCGTAAAACTCAGCTACTAATTCATGGGCTGATCCTCGGACGCTGTCATTCCTGGCAGATCCTCAACGCTGACCTTGCCTTCGTTGTTCTCCAATGTCGACACACTCTCAGCGACTGTTTTACTTGCCGAATTGTCTGAACCCTTCCAACCAAAGACTTTTCCATTTCCGAAACGATTAACTGGCAACCAAAAGCGTAGTTTTCAGCCCGCATGGTTTTCAAAATTTCCGTGGCTGCACTACGACCAAAGACTTTAATATAGATTATCGTTGCACAGCGGGGAATTCCCCGTTGTTTCGTTTTCTCTGGGTGGTAGAAAATGCCTCTCACTTCTTTTGCCGCACTCCTACGGCTTAAAAATATGCAAAACTTGGTATATTTACCAGCGGAGAACTTTTTTATTGTTTAACTTATTTTGATATAAGTTTCATATTATTGTAGTTCGAATTCAGGCGCAAAATTTCTACAGTTTTACTTTTCATATCATGTACACATACCACTTACATTTGTCTGTCTGAAAATCTGTCATTTATACTGTATTAGATCACTGATATCTAGTCTTTGATTGGCTGTATCGCGCCATCTTTGCGTCAGTTTGCCTACTGAAAATTGTTGAATGTGTGTAGTTTCTGGCGCGTCAAGGACTGGCTACGCAAATTGATACCGAGGAGCAGTCCAGTTTGATAAATCTTTTAAGGTTGAGGGCAAAGGACGATGCCGCCCTAGAAAGCTGGCTACAAAACAATGGCAATAGATACTCAAATATTCAAAGCGAACTGTGTGCTATCATGGCACATCAAGGTGTATCGTCAAGACATACAAAAATCAATGTTCTTTGAAATATTGGGGATAAATATACGGACATCTCAAATATTTTGCCTTCTTTTTCTTTGACGCCCTTTTCGCTTCAGCTCCCCCCCCCCCCCACTATATGGCCCCGCGGTCCTTGACTATCGAGTCAGTTATCTCCATGCTTAGATCAATTTGGTACGCATTACAGATAAACACCTTCTATTTACAGGTACAACGAAAAACTCGAACTTGAAGACGCCGTTCACACAGCCATACTAACACTGAAAGAAAGTTTCGAAGGCCAGATGACATCGGATAATATCGAGATTGGGATTTGTAATGAGAAGGGATTCCGTGTGCTCAACTCATCGGAGATAAAAGACTATCTAGCCGCCATTCCATAAACGTCCCCCGTCACAAGACTGTTTGGAGATACTTGTCATTATCCAGTTTTCTGACTATTTAAAGGCGGTTTTCACTGTTTATATATACAAATATAGGTTCTAAATTCTGTTCTGTGACTCTTGTTTTCTAAGTTCTACTTCTATTTACTTGCTCGTTACACAACACAGTCTAGTAGTAGATGTAGAGACTTGACGATAGGGATTTCCGTGTAGTTATTTTCAGTTCTCCGACAGCAGACATCAATATAACGATACAAATAACTGCTTGGTTATCAGGCATTCGTTTGAACCCACTGAATGGCCGCTGGTCTCTGGATTAGCGTCATGACTATTTCTACACCACAGTTGTGATTGTATACCTGCCTGTCTTCCCAAAGACTAAAATTAAAGTGGCTTAGTTTAGATAATTGTTATTTAGAGTAATTTCAATAACAATAGAATTAAATAAATTGAGGAATCACTGGCCGAAAAGGAACCATACATACAGGGTGTCCCAAAAGTCTTTGCCGATTTAAAACTGTATTGCAATAAGATAATGCATGCACAATAATATGTTCAATACATAGTATCACTTCTATGAAATAGTTTTTGCTTAACTCTATGTGCTGTAGACAATGCTTATAACAATCATATCAATAGAAATTTAAATTATTTCAATCGTATCAATAGAAATTTAAATTATTTCAATCATATCAATAGAAATTTAAATTATTTCTACGATTAGTACAGCATTAGTTAAAATCATGGAATACACAATACAACAGAAAATATATGATACACCCTGTGCGATTGCATTTGGAAATATTGCTGAAAGTTTGCCAAAATTTCGGGATAAGTATCAAAAATGTTCACCAGCGGATACCACTGTTATTTATTGGAAAGAGAAGCTTTTAGCTACAGGAAATTTGGAAAAAATCGATCCAAAAGTGGGCGACCAGTTACACACGCAGGTGACAATAACAAAAATGAAGTAGTGAATGCTGTCGCAGAAATTCCAGGTATATCAACAAGAGTAATTGCCACAGAAAAAACATTCCCAAAAGTTCTGTATTTCGCATTTTGAATAAAGAAAATTATCACCCCTACCTTTACATTGTCAAATAATTTACGATGCTGATTCAGACAGGCGTTTGCAATTTTGTGAAGAAATTAATTTATTCGATGCAAATCCAGCATGCTTGATATTTATTTGTTTACCGTAATATCTATGCCCTTGAGCATCGAATTCAAGAAGTTTTTAACCAAATTCCATTGCAGTTCCGAAAAGTAATGCAGAATTTTATTGATCTTGTTAGAAGGTGTCTTGCAGCTGAAGGTGATTTTTTTTAAAAGTAAACGTACATGTAACGTTCTGTATTACTATTCATGTACAGTACATATAAACTTGTTTTGAACTGTAATTGTTGCTTATTATTATACGCATTATTGAACATATTATTGTGCATACATTATCTTATTGCAATACAGTTTTAAATCCGCAGACTTTTGGGACACCCTGTATAATGTTTAAAAAATTAAAGTTTAATGCGGTCTATATATATAAATTACAATTATTAATTACTACTGCACGTCATGTCATGCCTTATAAATTTAGTTTTGACGACAAATTTATTCTGATTTAAAATACAAATTGTCGATCAAATTTAGTCTGCTATTAGCTGTTACGTATTTAAACGTTATAGGCGTATGGTCACTTTTCGGCCATTGTGTATATAACCTTCATTTTAGATATTAAAGAACATACCGTAAAACCTTTATTTGACCGCCATTGCGTTCTATTTTTCAAATCTATTTTGCTCTATTGACACAAACAAAGCTTTTGCAGCTTTTGATTTATTGTGCTTCTGCGCACATGCAACAACCTCTACCTTTAACTTCAAGTCGTAGTTATTTCGCTTCGAGGTAGTCCGACATATATCGTCTTCTAGATTTGATACTTGTGAGATCCTACGAGGACACCGTTAGTAGCAATCAATGCACCATGTTTGATCACATGATGTTCAGAGTCAGAGGCATCTAGGTAAACATATCTCATCGACGAGACAATTGGTGCCTTCTTCAGTTAAACGTTTTAATGCCCAATAGTACTGCCCTGGAAATATTCTGTCTCTTAAATAGCATAATACGGTAGCCAAATGTCATTGCAATCCAATTTTCAATCATCTCCATATAAGTTTGCATAAGTATTTTCCTGGGTTATCGGAAAAGTGGTGAGCATAAGGAACCAAGACACGTCACGGGGTGATGAATATTGATATTTATACTCGGATAGATACAGGCGAGCCAAGTTATCCATCCGTTATAGTGGAACACTTGTAATTCGTAGAAATAGAGCCCTAACGCTAAAGTTATAAGCAACTGCCACAGCAGTGCTTCACCAGTAGCAGACACGAAGAAGATCAGGGGATTGAAGAAACCCGACGAGAATGAGTCACAATTTAAACTTTTCGAATATTGAACTACACCTATACCCCATAACATTATCACAACAAATTCTGATTATTCCGTATTAACGCACTGATAAATTTAACACTGTTTCCAAACGATGTAGCCATCCCACATTTTAAGGATTTTATAGAAACTATGTATAAATTTCATTTCAAACATTACATTTTGCAAAACTATGTAGAACTACATTGTAGACGTACGCGATAAGTAGAAAATTCCAATGAATTTGCCGTCCCACACTCGACCCGGCCAAAAGTTCTATTCTCACAAAGATACGCCATGCTCAGAATCTGCCGATTTTCCTTGTGTTTTAGAAATTACAAGCTAGCACATGATAATATTATTAATAACATTATTTAATATAAGTAGTTAATAATTAACTACTGAAATGGCTAAAAACTTCTATTTTATGAGAAATGAGAACACTACTTCAATGAATTAAGACCCAGATGCCGCGCCACACGAAGTAACGAGACGTGAATATGTACTGTATATGAAAATTATAATTATTGTCTATGGAAAAATGTTTTATGACAACCTGCTCCTATGTGAACAGTAGTACGCAATTCTGGTACTCTGGGGCACCCCGACAGATATTGTAAGGCATTTGCAAGATGAACACCACTATTATTTCAATTTATAGTTAACAGAGTAAAAATGGAATCATTAGTAGGCCAATTTATTTTAAAAATATGAAATAGTCTGAATTGATACAAATTACATTGAAACATGTCGTACGGTACTCAAACAGAAAAGATAACAAAAAATTTACAGTGTCTGAGAGTTTCCTCAAAATATCATCCTTGAGATGAGAAATATGTGATCATTTGTACAAATAAAAAATCATTTACAAAGAAACTATACAAATCTATTCCTGCATCTACATATGAAATGTATTAAACCAAAACATCCATGTACAGTACCTACCGTACGTTGTAACCAACAAGAATGAAGGTCCGGTATTACTACTGTAAATGAAGGAAACTCCAACAAAACAATAAATAAGCACTATGGCTAGTATAGCTGTAAAGAATTTGTGAAAGAAATGATTGTACATTGAAATTTAAGCATCACAGCCGGACATGGTTTAAACAGACTTCAAATTTCTGCCTTTACATTCTAGACAGTAACACACTACTGCCACTGATTTATTGATTAGGATTAACTGTTTTCAAATGTACTATATTTATAGTAATGAATAAGTTTACATATAAATATATACCAGTGTAAATGATCTACTTCATGATTGTGATACGATGCCTGACTTTTTTCATAACTGAATCAAATACTGTACAAGATTCGTGATGGAGTTTGCAAAAGAATACTTGTTAGAATTAAAAACACTCTCATCCTAAGTTTGTGAATGTACCACTACTGGTACAGCCTGATTATCTCTGTTTGGTGCAAGTTTGCCAACTAAAGATGACTTACATGTATGCATAAGGACATCATTTAATGGAACACTTGATATTTTACATGGTGAAAAATTAGGACGAGCTAAGTAAAAGTGTACTAAACGGAATGATCGGAAAGTATACTTAAAATCTAAATTCCAAAAAGTCAATGTTTCTGAATATATTACAGCTGATGACGAGCAATTTGGGAGCAAACTTGGTCGAGAAGATGCAATCAAACTGCATGAAGAGGCAATATTTTGGATTAAGGGGTCGGGAAACATTAGGATATATGGATAAAGACCCGTTAGTCTGTCAAAAGATCTTCATGGATTCAGAATTATTATACTCAAACGTCAAGGCATCACTAAGTGCCAAAGAATTTCGTGATGTACAATATCCCGAACTATGTATATAAACGGGGAAATAAGCACAAGTTCGATCGAAGTTCATTCAAGGCAATTCAACAGTATTTGGGCCCCTTTCGGTAAACACTAAATGTAACTGTTTGTCTGCTAAACCTCGGAAGGTTAAAAGCTTTCCAAGTTTGCTTTTCTGGGCAGAGATAAACTACCGAATGTAATGACGAAGCTTTGGCTTAACGCACATCTGTCGCAGGGTTTTCACCCGAGGAAGTTCCAGTTGCCACAGGCCATAAAGATAAACACAGTTTATACAGCCATAGACCTGGAAGTTGACTTGTGACAGGTGATTTGAAAATATGTCGGCTACCCTGGGATCTTATTGTCCACTTAATCATCATAGGAGTCTGAAAATCCTGAAAGAACACACCGAATAACAATGAAAGTAAACAAACATGTATGTATATGAGAAAGAAATAGTTTATCTAAAGCCTACAAATGCAACCAGCTCCACCGACCTGGACACCTTAGCATTTAAGCCGTCTCATTCTCCTAAAAAACTGAATAATTTGACTAAATTTTAGTTTTCAATACAACTTGTAAATAATATATTAAATAACACTGAATAATCACCATAAAATACCCACTCATAGTTCTAACGCGCCAAACCCACGATCCCCATATGTACAAATACCTTAGTCTAAATCAAGGGTCAGCAATTGGCGGCCCGCGGGCCGGATCAGAACTGTTACACATATTAATATAGAATCCGGCCCGCAGGTAATTTTTCTTTAAAAAGTCGTCATTCGTCATTTATAAAAAATAGCTAACCAACATACGAAACTCAGTTAAGAGCGCGTAATTCACCGATATCGACAATTCATTTCCGTCAAGATCAATGTCATTTACTCCGGCCCGTATGGTGATTTTGGGCCCATAATCTGGCCCCCGGTGTCCAAGAAATTGCCGACCCCTGGTCTAAATTAACTGAATATAAGGCTATTATCACCATTCTCATTTTCGCTGAGGTCTTGGTCCACATCCAGATGCTTCCGACGACGTTCGAACTCCCTGGCCAGTGCTGTTTGGATAGTGTCCCCCTCAAAGGCGTTTCGGGGCTTCCTATCTTTGGACACGGGTCGCAATTTCACCCCTCTAAGTATGTCGTTCATCAGACCGCCGCTGGATGTGTTGTCACTGGCTCTAGCGTCGCTTCCTAAAATGAATATAAAAACGGTCATTTTTCCGATATAATACTTCTAACAATAAATAAAAGTAGTGCGTACAGCGATTATATCTTGAAGCGCATATGTGCAAAGTTGAAACCCAGACTTCATTTAGTATCTCAACACTAACACATTATAATACTGTTACTACAAAAGTTTCACCTGAAAATAAAAAAATAATACAAGTTCAGTTTTAAGCCAAGTTCAAATTGAAATACAGTAATTTAAATTTTTTTTTTCAAAACAATAAGTCATCAAATTGTCAACTCGCTAAAAATCCACTACTGTATAAAATAATAATAATCATTCAGTGAATATTAACACAAGTCGAAAGAAAACAAGTGTTCAGTTGGTCATGACAGGACAAGCAGGAGCCTGTACCACTTTATTCTAATTTCGACATCTGGTTCTCCAAATGTTTCGCTACAGTTGTCCTACTGGCATTTACTGTATGTTTGTTGATTTTATCTGCCAGCATCTCCTTCATTTGATTCAGAGTCAATTGCCAATATTCTCTATTTCCGCAATGAGAAATTCCATGTGGTCAGCAGTCACCATGATGAATCCCACGTTTTCCCGACCCCTTGGCTTGTTTTCAGATGCTTGCCTAACTGTCTTTTTGGCCTCTGATCCAAATTTGGTATATGGACCGCGTTTTAAACCACGTTTTACTCCTTCTTTTTCTTCTAGTTCCCCGCGCGCGGGCCCCGAGGCCCATTCTCGTGGTCTAGTCGACCAGTCCTCTTTAGGAAAAGCACAATCTTCCTAACCTCGTCAAAAAAGGAGCGGGGGTGGGGGGTGGAAGCGAGCTCTGTCGGTCCTCAAGGGGATCGGGGTGCTGACGCGCCCTCCAGACCGGGAATAAGACAGACAGACAGGACAGGTGGAAGTGCCTGGCGGACTCAGGGCAACCGGAGTCGTAGTGGGGGCAGATAACGGAGGCGGCCAACCCGAACTCCGCCTTAGTGACCTGAAGGAGAGGGCATTTGCCCATTCTAAGCTGCTCGACCAATCTGCTCTCCCTACGGCTCAAACCATCGTGCATGAGGCTGGGTGGTCGGCCTCCAGTAACCTCTTGGTATCAGGATAGAGTTGAGTCTGGTCTTTGTGCTGCCTTCTCCGTTGTGTTTCGCAGCCACTTTGCTCGGGTGTAGCGCTTGATCTGAGCCACTGATGAAGGGTAGTCGATTGGACTGTTTTCCTGGCTCTTGTGCGTGCCTTCCTTGGCTAGAGCGTCCACTAGCTCGTTGCCCTCGAGCCCTGCGTGTCCTGGAACCCA
>JAUYWV010134847.1:0-10912 GCA_032274565.1 Nematoplana nigrocapitula
ATTGTGGGGACATTCGATTACATTAATTCAATGTAAACTTACATTGTTTTTATGTTGTACAACATTGTTTTTTTTACTGTGTACAGTATATATCAGCATTCAGGCAGTCTTATTTTGTACAGCGCTTGATTTCTTGGACACAAATATACACTGTTGTGTTCGTTATAACACAGTCGTGTTACAATTATAAACTTTCCTACATCTCAATACATATATGTATGTACCTCGTTAAATGTCCATGCTAGTTTCGGTATTTGTCTTCCGTTATGACAGTGCAGCCATCGTTAACCAACTGTTCCAGGACATTCAACCGGTGCTGGATGATGAATTTGGTCGCTTATCTTCCAATTTGATTGTCACCCGCTGAACTCAGTTTTATTTGACTATTTGTGAATTTGTCTGCCAAATTACTGATATGAATGCGTATAGAGTTCAGTGAAATGGTGAATTTGAATTGCGTGACTGTTCCCTAATTAAGTGATCTAATTTGAAAATCATTAATTTTCTTGCACAAACGTCGAATTCGAATGCAAAGAAACTATATTTCTCCATAAAATTCATGTCTGCCTTCTGGTCTATTTTCAGGCGAAACCAAGGCCACAATTATGAGGGCAATGCGCCACTGGGAGAATTCAACCTGTCTGAGTTTTGTGGAACGTGAATCTCACCATCAGTCCTACATCATTTTCACCGAGAAAAGCTGCGGGTAGGTAGCCATCTGTGATAGACATCAACGATGTTGTCTTATACAGAATGTATATTTTCCCATGACAAATTGTATCAGCAGAAAAGATATGATCGATTGGCTTATTCAAAGTGTTTACCAAGCCCCGTTAATGATCGCTTGATTATGTGCTTCTCCCTAGAGATAAGCCACCTTTAAGTAAGAAGTGCCACTCATTCATCAAGTATATCCCACTGCCATCTTGCTGAACACGTTGAGATCCAGTCAGCGCTAGGGTGCAATCCTCACCACTTTAATTAGAGTGAGGTACTACGCTAATGGGATTTCAGTATAGGAGGACGGTTATACGAAGGCGCATCTAAACATAGTACTGTAATTATCTAAAAGTATGACGGAAATACAAACATACATCAGATAGACATACTCTGTTATAAAGATGGTAGAACACATCTAAACAAGTTTCCCTAAAACAGTTTGTTTATATTTTCAATTAAAATTTATAATCGAATTATCTTAGAAATTGTATGCTGACTATTGCGACAATACACTATCGATCGATGTTTGACTGTTCGCGACTGCATTCTTTGTTCAGCTGCTGTTCGTACGTTGGTCGGAGAAAGGAGGACGAACCGCAGGCCATCTCGATTGGGAAGAACTGCGATAAGAGGGGCATCATTATTCACGAACTGGGTCACGTAATCGGATTTTGGCACGAGCACACCAGGCCGGACAGAGACGGTGGGTAATACTCTTCTGTATAAGAGTGAACTATTGCAAGAATTTATTTCCCAAGTTTGTGTTGCATATACTTAGCGGTGAAAACTCGGAAATACCCTTATGAGATTTACTCTTTACCATCTATAACAGACGTTACTCACTTTGCCTCTCTGAATACTGATTTTCTGCGTTGACCAGAGGCATGACCAGTGATAATCTGGTACACTCCAAGCCCCACTTCTTCAACGAGATAGATGGCTTTTCCGATAGAACCAACCATGGTCATCTCATCATCTCAAGGATGCATTTTAGCAGATATTCGTTTTTTTTCTGGGTGGATTGTCCCTTTGTACAAATCATGAATCCTTTTAAAGCTGACGACTGGAAAAGAACATTGCATTAGTACTTTGGTTGCCTGAAGCTTTGTGTTGAGATATTGGAATTTTTCTTTCGAAAGGAGGGCCGTGCTACTAATAAAAGTGATCGTTTATAAACACAGTTCAAAGACAAATATGCATGATATTTCAAACTATCTAACCGATTAAAAGAGAAAAACATTTTAATTCAGTGGATTGATAAGAGAAAACGACATAATTGAATTTCAATAATATAGAGAGAGAGGAAGGAATAAACACTCATCCAAAATTGCAACATACGAAAAAAAGACACTTCTGTGGAAATTATAAATGTATGTAGCACCTTTTTAATTTGCAGCCGTTCACATCTACAACACAATCAACTTTATAAAAGAATTTTAGAAATAGGTCAATATAAAATATAATAGCTTATTTTCCTTCATATTTGGATATATTAGACATACTATTATCCTATATGTTTCTAGAAGTACTGCGCCACAATAATTTTGGTTAACGCCAGGAAATCTCGACAAAGGTGGTTTTACCGAAGAGGTTTGAATACATCAACTATAGAGTGGACACGCGCGCCAAACCGTGTAATTTTGGTTTGTGGGTGTTTGGTAGGCAAAATTCGTAGAAAGGCTAATATTTATTTTCGATTATTATTTTGCAAAATGGCAACTATAGCTTCTATAAACTCTACATACATACAAAATTAAACGAGAATGTGTTCTATCATTGTATTGGATTATTGATCCCTATAACATACATATATGTCTACCAAAGAGCTTTGATGCCTACCATATTCCACTACTATTTTTAAAACAGAAAATCGTCGTAACTGATTGATCGAAAGGGCAATCAATAAAATTACATGGAAATCCTTTATTTTTAAATACACATGTCTACTCGAGTATAACTATTTCAACCTCATTGGGTAGAGACAATAAAGATCACTTCGGTTTTACCAATACTGATAAGATTTTACATGATCAGCCACATCCAGTATTTTTCTATATTCCCCTCCCGTGTCGCCTGATCAGATCACGTGGAAATTCTTCTGCAGAATGTGGTCGAAGGTCAGCAGTTCAATTTCAAGAAGATGGACGCCACCGAAGTCAACTCGCTGAACGAGCCCTACGACTATAGCTCGATCATGCACTATGCCAAGGGCACCTTTGCCAAGGCGAACAGCGACGAGACCATTCGACCGAAGGCCTGCTGCCCGAGGCCTGCCATTGGTCAGCGCTTCCAATTGAGTTCGGGTGATATTCGGCAGACGAAGAAGCTCTACAATTGCCCAGGTAAACGCGGCAATTCCCACGTGACTTAACCTATTGATTATAACCATATTGAAACATAATATACAATACTGTACAGTATATCGTAGAACCGAAGACAAATCCTTTACTTGCCGCTTTGACCTCCGCGATGGGTTGAGGGAGGCGTACTTCACTTTGTGAACGAAGAGTTAGACAAAGCGTCAATGTTGTCGAGGCAGCCAGCCGGATTTAGCAAATACTGAAGATATATGCCGGAGCAAGTCCATGAATATCAAGGAAAACCGCGTGTTTGAAATCCGTAGGTCCTGAATAGAAAATAAAAAACACAGATTTTGAATAATGACTGGTTAACAAGAATTGAACAAAAAGTCAGATGAAATGAAATCTTCACCATATTGTTGACCATGTACAGAATGCACTCGTGGGAGATTCCGTATCGAGAAAAAATGGTTAGGAAGTGATGTCTGTCCCAAAGGAGAAAAAATACTCTCCCAAAAAACATAGATGCTTATTCTGTCCCAGGCTATAGGGAAGTGTTTTGGTTTCCTATATACGTTCTCCATTGGTTAACTAGAGTGTATAGCACATGGATTTATTTAAATTTGAATGCACTACTAAACATAAATGCAAGTTCCGATGCAACCATCACATTTGAAAATAGATATATCATTTTATATCAAATTAAGCGCGAGCACAATGTTGTAATAAATGCAGAGCTGTTGATTGTCATTTTGCACAGTATGCGTCGCAATATTTTTGAGGTTTCCAATCTCATGGAACTGATCATTGTACTAGCTCGTATATCCGCGTTTCGCGGGAGGAAATAAAAGCTTCTTGTATGATAGTTTCCAATATACAGTCTCCAGGTTCCTGAAAAATGAAACCTCGCCAACCAAAAATAGTGAGATCATCTGTAAAACGTCAGCAGTGTTTAGTCGCCATGTACGGTACACGCCAGCAGCATCCTACACACTGCACATGGGGGAACGAATATGTACTATGCTGGCATTGCTTGAAAACAAAAAATGTAAATGTCTTATAAAATAATTAAAAAATAAGTTGATCCCATTTACACAGACATAAAGAATTCGCATTTATAAACACTGAAAGCATCTACTGTACTTCATTCGCAGATTTTTGATTCTCACCACTGGATCACGTGACCAGCTTGGAATAATTATACAGCTGTTGCGGTGATGTCCACGTTGCTAATACGCTTTGACGTACTTTTAAGTGCTGCTAAGATTAAACGACGCGAATTTTAAATTTATTATATTTTTCCATCCACACCTAAAAAAGTGAACAGTTACCTGGTTGACGTTCTACAAAATTGTTAAAATTTTATATTTTTACATTCCTTTCAAATAATATTACCCAAATCTGGTTACCCTACTTTTTTCAAATATTTCTAGTATACAAACTGTTTATTTGCACGAACTGTTTCTTATATTTAGCAGATTAATTTCAACATTGACCTATTTGTTTAATAACATCAAACAATCAATGTGACGTCACTTCTCTGTTCGGCCTGCCACAATAGGTGTTACGGAAATCGATCGTTTATTTGTTTTGTACAGCATGCGGAAAATCTCTGCTGGAGCCCAGCGGACATCTGGTATCGCCGGAGAGGGAGAATGCGAAGAAGGCCAAGAAGATTCACACGGAGGCCTACCATTGCCAGTGGCGAATCAGCGTGACCGACGGCGAACGGGTTCGCCTCAACTTCACCGAGATCGACATTCCCCAGTCGCCACAATGCCAGCGGGAATATGTCGAAGTTCGCGATGGTTACTACTACGGGTCGCGATTTATCGGTGAGAAAATAGTTCGAGCGTGTGTGATCATCCGGGAGTCTAAACCGTACATGTCTGATTCGAAAGTATTCCTCGATTCTTACTATTGTATTTTTGTAGAAATGGCACAAAAATGTTTACTTTGCAAAATAGAGTACAGTGAGTCAGTGATCTCTCGTTAATCCGAAAACATCGCAATCCGGACAGATTTCAACGGGAACGGATTTCTGCTATGCATTTTCCCTTCATTAATCCGGAAAATTGCCTTCCGGATCAGAAAATTAAAATTGGGAAAACGGTGCAGTTTTCTAAATTAAATCATTATTCCAGACGGTGAACTAGCCGCGATCACAGTGTTTCTTCAAATATGTTTGGATAACGTTCTGCCAGAATTCATGTTTTAAGTAAGTAAGTTTTTTTATTCAGCATCGAAATCGGAGATTTGATAACGCTTGAATTTACATGACAGTAATTGAAAACAGACCACAAAACGTACATAAGATACAATTATGAATAGAAGAGAAACACATCCCAGTTCACCCAAGATATCAGCGAACTTAAGCAGACAAAATACAAATTTTGCATCCAGAAGAGCCAGTAAAGAGTTTGCCGTGAATGTTCTATCTTGGTCATCTTCTTCTGAGATGATCCTCAAGAGTGTGAAAGACGAGGAACTGTGAGAGGCGTCGAGTGACTGCTTTTGTGAATAGAGAATACACGTGATTGTTTGACGAGCTTTGTGACTTTTGCACACAAACTTAAACAAATATGTATTTTTTGGAGTATGCAAAGAACGAACTTGAGTTTCTATTCTTGACTACTGAACCCCATAAGGGATTAGAAGTAGCTTCTAACTTATTGGGTAGAGGGATGACGAGGACAATGCATGTGCGATTTTAGAAAGCGATTCTTATCTAATTTAGTACTGTATATCATTCATAATTTAGTAGCTCACAAGCCTCTATGAAAATTTGTCAAAATTGATTTGGAGTTTTTGTTGAAATGTGCTAATTAAGTAGTAAAATCAATATTATTTTACTACTATAATTCAAACTGAGTGCCTTTCAAAAACATACAACATTTCTCTCGAGAATACATGATCCAGGCATGACGGATGGAAGGTCATTTGAATTTGAGGTATAGGCGCATGCCCTGGCTCGCCCTATGCTGGCGCCGCCATAACTGTGTACATTTAAAGATCGGTTTCAGTCAAGCTCGCCAAGTCTATATGTATACCAGGACGAATAAAAAATTAGGTGCGACACGTCATTAGTGCCCGTTAAAAATTTCAACTGACTCTCTGGAAGCAGAAAGGCATGCAAGTTATACAAAAAATAGCTCTGATATACTGTATATATTACTGCTCAAACATTTAACAAAAAGAATAAAATCATGGAGGCTGCTAGCATAGAGTGGAATACACTAAATAATGATCTTAAATAAAAACTAACAATCAGACATCTAAAATACAAAACAATAAAATGCTAAAATGTCACGCAGAGCGGGAAATTTGACATAAACTTTATCAGGTTTACCTGTTATATCCATATCGGCCTATTGCCTATATTATAGAGGGCTGGCCAAAAGTTACTGGACTATCCATTCTATTACCCAGTATTATTTGTTTGTTTTACGAGGCAGTCGAAATTTAAATTTGAATATGAAGTGACGCGAGGAAATACGAAAACAAACTGAGCTTTCTACAAAAATTAATCTGTCACTCTCACTAAAAATCGAACTGGAAGTTACAAATAATACTGGGTAATAGAATGGATAGTCCAGTAACTTTTGGCCAGCCCTGTATAACGCGTTTTGTTCAGGAAATCTAGTCTGACTATTCATTCCAAGAACAAGGACCAATAAGTTCTAATGGTGCCTCTTCGTCCCCTGCTTCCTTCCTCTCCTTCCGACAGACGCACCACACCCTTTTAATCGATCTGAGGATGCTTCAATGCCTGCCTGTCTGCCTGTTTATATCAAGTTTCACATAAAACCAATCTCTAACCATTTTAGCTACTAAAGTTATACTACTATAAGTATGTGAAAGGATTAAAATAATAAACGAGGCCACATCTTAATATACTAATTATCTAAAATAAAAATCTTTAAGCATCAATTTAGAATATGTAATTATCGGTTAAACGAAAACATATCACAAATTGCTCTTTCTATGCGGTCATACTTGGCAACTCAATAAACCCCTTGCGCTGACAACTCTTGTGCATCATGTAATGCTAGACTACAGTAGACCCTATTTACTTACTGGATGTCATCGTCATTAACAAGAACAAATTCTTATATACGAATCATCAGAGAAGGCGCCATGCGATCTATAGGGTTGAATGACTAAGAAGCATTCATCATCTACGACAATGACATCCCGTAGATAAAGTGGAGAAATGAAAGTCGATAAGTTGGTTAGTCAGAAAATGATGAGACGGAAAGGGGTGTAATTCCACCTCAGTCAATCTAATCATCCAACTCAGCATCCCCCTTTTAGCGGTCGATGAGGACGAGATATTAGAAGCAGAAGGGGAAGACGCCAAGTTGTTCTTGGGGTGGACGCACTACAAGTTGAAGAACGAACAATCCACGGTCAGTTAGTAGTCACTGATCTTCCAGACATTCGCACTTCCTCTACCCTTTCTCAATTGATCGCCAAGATGAATTATATGCGCATACGGAGGGAGAGTTGGACGCTATGTTAGCCACCCCCGACGCTGTCGTCTTTGAGAGATGGACTTCTATCGATTTTATTGATAAGAAAGAGACAACACCGGGAGGAAGATGGGTTTATGACCTTTTCGCGACTGCCTCGATTTACTGATTTTTCGTATACCGCACTCCAACGGATGACATCCATATCTTGTAGCGTTACAACCAGGACAATCTGGGTGGGGTAGTTCGTCGCTAGAGTGAGGTTTGGGAAACTTATATAGAGGTGAAAAGCACCAAAACTTGCCATTGGAGCTGTACTTCCACAATACAAATTTATTGTAAAAACGTTTAATTTAGATAAACAAAATCACAGAAAAACGGTACTTAGCAAACTAAAAGTCTGTAGTTCAGTTGGGAACATCCGGAAACAATGTGCACTATCAATTTGGAAAGAGTTCATAAGCTTTCGAAACACACACTATATTTATTAGGAGTTGCGAAATAACTGCTATAAGTAATTAATCAATTCAATTTTCGGGTAACAATTTATACAGACACATAATAATAATGATTTCACAACGCTATCACGTGATTTCAAAGGCGGTGTTAACTTGACGCATATGTTTCCCCTAAGGTGAATGAAGTCTATAACATTTGATGATATACTACTGAAGTGGAATGCGGTATGCCCCCTCGAGACTTGTCTGGGCTGCGGTCTGATTTACTATATGGAAAACCTGGTCGATTCTTAGCTGTACTGCATAGTCTAAAGCAAACTATTGACAACTGTGGCAGTATGGATCGATGCGCAACAAATACGAAGGCTGTAGTAGCCTATATATTATACACAGTGCTCGACATTAACTTTTCTCAGGGGCTGCCTCGTCGGGCAACCAGTCTCCAATTTCTGGTTGCCGTCGGGCCGAATTTAATTACTAGTTGCCAGACTTTAAAAGGAGAATTTTCAAATGAAACATACTACCTGATCCAAGCATTATCTTATTGTTCGCAGTTTGTTTGTTTACCCGGCTCCTTCCGGAGGATGGGGGGGGGGGCGAAGAGGCCGCCGAGACCCAGCAACCGGGCAATTCCCCGATGTCGCCTCCATAGATCGAGAAGGCTCGCCGTCTCACCAAAGATGGCAAGACGGAGGCCTGAAGGTGAGGTTCAAGAGAGAAGGTGAGAAAGATCCTGCGGGCCTTCACCACAGGAAAGGCAAGTGGGGAAATCGGTCAGGCTGATCCGATGGAGGTAAGATGCAAGGAGGGTGGAGTGCCCGTTGCAGCGAAGTCGCGAAAGTTCGCAACGGGTAGAGCGGGGAAGGAGAAGTTCACCAGGAGAAATATTGTTCGCAGTCGAGACTTTAACCGTAAAATGTTCTGGAGATTCTGACAGTGAAACCCTCTTTTTAGATAGATGCTCGAATAACTGAGATATCGCGAGTTTTAGGAAACCTTTCCTGTCTATCAAAATGTTAAAAAATCTTTTGCCACCAGTCACTACAAAAACGAAACTACTAAATTGGTTCTCCGTATACGGCCAATCTAGTTGAATTAAATAAACAGCTAGTTATATATCTATGATACAAATATATTCATTTCAACGTCAGAAAAGTAATATAATAACTAAGTTAAAGGAAAAATAAGTTTGTTTTTTATGTATCCAAGAGTATTTTGCTTATTTTAATATCATAATTATCTATGCTCCCGATGGAAACAACAGCCCACTTGCGTTATATATGATTCATTGCTGCAATTAATTTGTCTCAAACTGTATGATTTAACTTGAGGATTGTGATCTACAGTATATATTTCACGGATGCCCGAGAGGCCCACCGGTTTAAGATATGTAGTAGTTGTTGTTGTAGTCGCCCGACTGGACGCCATACATGCCCCGGGCAGTCGTGACTGTCGAGCATTGATATTTGATACAGTACATTAGGCGCCTAGTGCTTCGTGTGATATGATCTTGCATTACTCCTGAATTTGTGCATGGGGACCCAGTCAGAAGAGTGGTGGAAAAATGTCGAGTTTGGTTAGAAGAGGAAAGTCACGAAAGTCAATACGGGTAGTAGTTCTCCCAAAAAAGGCAAATTGAAATGCAGGCTGTTTGTTTGTTTACCCGGCCTCGTCCAGAGGATTGAGGTGTAGCACACGGCTACCGACAATCCCAGTATCTAAATTACTGCTGGCATGGATTGCCGCCGGGAGGTTGAGCCCATTTTGCACTAGCTCTAAGAACTAGTCCCACCCCGCACATTACTTCATTAAAGAAGAGCTGCGGGACATCATTCGTCGACTTCGGCGACTCATACATTCGTAGGCATTTAAAATCCACAATTTAGTTAATTATTGTATACCTACTCTATCTATCAGTTTCTCTTCATTCAGTGAGTTCGACAAAAATGACGTCACCGACTAAAACTGTTATTTGATTGGTTCTCTTTCGGTGTCGTTACTTCGTTTTGATGCACTCTCATTCTCTTGGCACCACGTGACTGGGAGCCATTAATTGATTTTCTTTGCTTTGGTATTTTGTCACGAGTTGCAATCACTACGTCAAAAAGTAACAATTGATTCTTTGTCTTTATTAATGATCGATTGTTCTCGGAATTGTGCAGTCTGTTTTATGACGAAGTTATATGCAAATGGGACAAATTTTGTTCGAATCAGCAATGGAAATTTGAAGATTTGGCGTATAAAGTGTTACAACAAGCCGATCAATAAATCAATAATGGGAAATGCAATATGTCTGTGGTCAGTGGGGATTTTACTGCGACGTAAGGTCTTCTTGATCTCCATGACATTGCATTAAAATCACATACCAAGAACAGGTATAAAAGTGACGTATAGTTTTGGTAGTCCCAAAGGGGTCCCTTAAAACGGACCCTGTGGCACCCATTGGGATGCTGTGCCACGCAATTCAAAGGGTGAGCACTGAAATTTGAGATCGATGGTCTAGGAGGGGATAGCGAAGCGTCCACAAGCAGGAGACGTACTTTCATCTTGATGGCGTCCACTATCAGACCGACGTACTCCTCCGCAGTGATTCGCTGGTTGGCCTGCAAACTGTCCGTGTCCCCGCCAGTCAGGTTGTCCGTGTCCCCGCCAGTCAGGTTGTCCGTGTCCCTACCAACGCCAAAACTGCTGTTGGATGCACTCAACGGCTCGTCGAAGTGCTGCCAGGAGCTGCGAATTGGTGGCAGATGGGAAGCGAAGTCGTAGCGGCTGGCCGCTTCGCTAGCGTCTGCCAAGGAAACCGCACCAGACATGATAACAATTTCCGGAACCCTAACCTTAATCCATCTAGGTCCCCTAGCCCACCTGGGAACCCTAACCCTAACCCTAACCCACCTGGGAACCCGAACCCTAACCATAACCCATCTGGGAACCGAACCCTAATCCATCTGGGAACCTTAAT
>JAUYWV010134858.1:0-10911 GCA_032274565.1 Nematoplana nigrocapitula
TCTAAGGAAAAGCTACAGCGCCTTCTAGACAAAGTAGTGGAAGAGAAGTAAGAGGAAGGGACTTACTATCGATTGCATAAAGACAATGTATGGCAATAAGTAAGCAGAGGGATCAGAAGTTTCAGCCAAAAATCGACGAAGTCAACATTAAAGTGAAATCTTTTAACTACTTAGGAAGCTTGATCATTGAAGAAGCAAATGTGACTCGGAAATCAAGAGAAGGATCAGCATGTCGAAGCAGTCAATTCAGAAATTATAGATAGTATTGAGAGATAGTAAGATGGCGATTGGAACAACAACAAGAATTCTACGCTGCTATGTCAACTCCATTCTAACTTTTGGAAGTGAATGTTGGACAATATCATCACAGATGGAAAGCCGACTTGAAGTCATTGAAATGTTGCTTTTGTGAAAAATGCTCAGAATATCCTGGGTAGACAACATTTCAAATGAAGAAGTCCTAAATAGAGCAGTAGAAAATAAAGTTGATCAAATTGATGAGAAAAAGGCAGCTCGTATTCACTGGGCCATGTTATGGGGAATCAAGGACTAGAAGAAATTATAACAACAGGCATGATTGATGGAAACAGAGGAAGAGGACAACCTCATCTAACATACATAGTATTAGAAAATGGATGCAGGTGCAAGTACCAGAGGAACGGAAGGAAAGCTTAACTGTACGAAATGTGTTGAAAACCTGCAAGGATAAAGATTTCCATAGAGAAGTCCATGGTCACCCACGTCTTAGAGGGACACGGTACAATCGGTACATAGACATAACAGTTTTATGAAACAGAAATTATGTAGGAGCAATACATCGGGCTTTCCTATTCCGCTCTGTGCCTTTCTGTCTCCAGTTCCAAGAAGATATTTGCCCCATCTTTCTGTTCTGTCCCTCACACCTCCCAGGCCGCTGACCATCCTCAGCGACGCCACCGCCCCACAGACCGGGAATGAAGAAGAATAAGCCCGAAACGTCGACTCTGTTTCCATCCCCCATTTGCGGTGCTTTAGTGAGGGATTTTCCGTGCTACGACAAACTGATATCGTAGATTCAATAAAACTTCGTGCATAAATAGTGTTTATTTTGTGTTTGCTATATTCGATTTAATTGTGATATACATTGTTTGCACATCTTATGGGTCTTGACATTTCTCTAATACACATAGCGTTTGTCTTGCTGTCGAGAAACCCCCTGTAATAATATTATTAATATCCTGAAGAGTTTTACACAATACATAGAGGGAACTGACTAGTTTAATAATTGTCAATGCGAAATAAATTTTGTGTGTTTTGTTTCTGTGGCACATATAAATAAAACCTACCATGGACGACACAGTTACAGTGTACTGCAACATGTTTCCCAACTCCAAATAGTACAAGTTGGTCTCAAATATGCGTGCGGTATAGACTCAAAGCCAGAAAACTTCCCCGTATATTCTAATAGCTAAGTAAATAATTTATCTTATAGCACTCACCTTCTCTGGCGAAGTAGATCTGCTGACCCATCGAATTGCGAATGTGGTACTTATTATTCGTTTCATAACCAGTCATTACTGAAAACAATAAAATTTTGTATATTACTAAACTTGTGTTAAGCCTGTAGCATTTTTCTAGAATACGAAAATATTGATTCTATCGGAGTGACTGCACGTTCAAAAACTTTAAAATTAAACTCTAAAAATCAACCCTATAAATGCACATCTCGTCGTGTTATGCATTTATGCGTATAGGTATATTATTAGACACCACGAGGCAGGAAAAATGTTGTCTACCTCCTAAAGAAAAAAACGCAGAAAACTTTCTACTAGAACATCGATGCAAATTCTAGATCCTAATCCCATATTGCTTTTGAGCTTTCAATGCACATAGCGAAAAATGCAACTAAGCGTTAAAATCAAGAAATGATAATACAATATTCCATTATTTGTTTTCTACTTTTTCCCACAAAAGTCTACGAATTTCCATGAAATAGAGCAGCCCTGAAAGAATTTCTGAAAAAGTACAATTTAAAAAAATAATAAAATTATCTCTATCTGGAACTGGATGAGAACCCAGCTTGAAATTGTATCTCTGGGGTAATCCTAAAGCTAAGGTATAACGAAGATCAACCAAGAACGATTAACGAATTGAAGGTTGCTATACACACAAAACAACTGCAGAAATACTGCCGAATATGACTCACCGGGTGATGGAAACATTTAGGAAGCGACGAACTACAAAAATTTAAAACAAACTTTATTCTCTCAGTTGAAACATTATTAACATTTTTGACTAATATTCATCTTGGCCTTTTAGTTAACCTATGAAATGTTGGAGGTTTTTCAGCCGACAATGTATAATGATTAAAACACGAGACGCAATGAAGAAAACAATTCAATAAAAGTATACATTTCTAATATGCGGGACACCATAATAAATTTTACTAAACGGATGCAATTTGTAACTAATATCCCACGGTCGAAATGTATTTTGTATCTCTTGTTTCATGATTCTTTTCATCTCCCAGATACATAATGCATGGGAGGAATTACCATATTCGCATCCGGATTTGAGAGAGACACCGTCCCATATTTTTTATAATTAGCTTGCACATAATGTATACTCTTAATTGATCCCAGTCTGATAAATTGTGATATGAAGTCGCATATCAGCATTTGAAAGACACGGATGTTTGAATTCATGTCGTGTTTGATTGTTTGCTAGTACTGATTTAGGTAGGGACGCTAAACACTTAAACGTAACAGTTGTCGTTAACTGAGAAGCCGAATAAAGTTAGCAAAAACGTTATAAAAATTGTGACTATAGGCCAGATGACAGCAAAGAAAAAATCACATGACAACTTATGGGAAGAACGATGAAAGGCGGCGTTTGGTGGAGCAGGAAGGTATGATAAATCTACCTCGAGTGGAATGGGATCTGGCCGGGCAAATGTCAAACAGAGGACTTTCTGGAGAGGAACACCTGTGGATAAGTATTGATGTTGGCGGTAATTCTTCTTTCCTTGAGATCGACAAAATCTGGGCAGTCGCAGTTGGGTCCGCAGATGACGAGGAGAGCTCTTTTATGGATTTTCTGAAGTGGAAGGTTGTCCTTGACCCCCCAAAAGGAGAGAGCAATATTCCAGAGTTGATCGAATCAGTCCGATCCTGAAGACTAATTAAAGCCAGAGTAGTCGATGATTTAGGACTGATTAGGCCCAAAGCCGTTGATGACTTGCGCTTTTATACCAGAATTAAATATAAGCAATTCGAAAACTTTGGCGGAGGTTGGAAGAAGGGAGATGGGCAGAAAGTTATTCTTATTTGGCGGAGAGGTTTTCTTGACAGGAACAATGAGACTCGTCCGGACAGAATGTGGGCAGCACGGACGTGAAGGACTGATGGAATATCATCAATAACACAAGCCGTGTGAGGTTTGGTTGACAGCAGAGCAGATTCAAGGTCATTGACTTCAATAGTATGGCACCAGTCAGAAGCTTTCGAAGAACATGATGCAGGTGGCCCGGATGTCAAATTGCTGGCGAAAGTCGAGCTCATCGATTCAACAGCATCATTGATTGATGAGAACTGTGACAGAAGATAGATTAAGTATGCCTTATACGACTGGATTGGGTGCCGGTTATTTTAGTTCCCATAGATCTTTGGAATTATTTTGTGCAGATTCAGACCATTATTTAGTGCAGAAATGAGTATAGTAGAGAAAATTCTTACCTTGGTATGCCTGCCAACGAAAGTTTATGAGGTGTTTAATGAGTGGGGTAATAAATGGTTTATCATTGGTTGATTGAAACCAAAACAGACGGAATGTGATCTGATAGACACGATGAAAGGATACGATGGAGAAGGCTGCATTTAAAGTCAATTGAGATTATTTAGAAATGCCACATAAAATATAGCCTATACTGATAAAATTAAAACGTCTCCCATTAGAAAAATAGGATTGATAGAAAAAATCATTACTTATGGAAGTCGCGGTACACCACTGTACGTCAATTTCTTTGGGGCTATACTTAAACGATGACCCGTGTTCCCGACCTTCCTATCCAGACTTTGGTTTACTACTCAATTGTGTTGATCTGTAATAGTGGATGTTTCTGTTGGTCTCTGTGTCTGGACAAACAGTCTCGCAAAATAGCATGATTCTAAGCACTGATCGGTCGAGTTGATGACTTGGATCAACATGCGATACCGTCACATACTTTCTGTTCAAATGATTCTAAGCATTGGTCGGTCGAGTTGATGACTTGGATCAACATGCGATACCGTCACATATTAAGTCTTGTCTATTATGTTCTTTGTGCGTACCATTTTGAATTTGTTTATCTGAACTGCGTTGTCCAATGAGTATCTAGTTATAAAACCGATCCAATACATGAAGTTGATTCTAAAAAATTCATAGTTACCACACGGAGGAATTTTCTTCACATTCAACGGTAAGCAATGATTTATGCCAATAGTGTCAAGGGAAGAAACACTGAATCTGGGTGATTTCCAATCACGGTGGCCTTCCAATTGAGACTGAAAAGTTTTAATTTATAGGCCGACAGACAGTTTGCTCAACACGATATAATAATAATCCTGACTAAATAAACACAGAGATTCTTCCGCTGTCCTCTGCAGGCTATATTTACAATCAGGTGTGAGGACAAATAAAAATGATATCCCACCTTCTAGGAGTTCGATTTTCTGATTCACCAAAATTTGATCGATCACAGCCAGGTACTCCAGACCGGGAGGCACTCCGACAATTTCTGGTTTGGCCATCCAGGGAACTGCAGTAAATTTGTAAACATAAAACTTTAGAGCATTTCATACTAAAAAATCCATACAGAGTTCCTAAATTTCTTCGGGATCATTTCCCATGATTTTTTCCAGATATCAAAAGGTCCTATTTTATAACAACTAATACGAGTATGTGACCTTATGTCCATTTTTTATTGTTCACAGCGATTAGAGAGAGAAGTTATCTTATTGTCATCCAAAATAAATTCTGAAACAATGCCGGTATTTATTGTTTATTTATGGGTGACATCCGGTTACGTAGGCATACATCATTTTTTCCTTAAATAAACAACAACAAAAAATTATTTCAAACATAATGTTCAATGTATTAAATTTATTAAAATTACAACTGAAGTTAGAAACTGCTGAAATATTTACGTAATATCAGGTAAATGGTAAAATGTTATTCAAATCATTAATAAATCACTATATGAACCCCATTCGTTACACAGACGACATCTAAACAATACAAATAGTTATTTTGCTCTCTTAAATTCTTGACTACATCCTTATAGGCGTCTGTAAATAAGGTGAGAAATGCCAACGTCATTAGCGCATAATGTATCTGCTTCTGTCAGCCACATGAAATGTGCTTTGCTATTTGGGAATCAGGAAACACTGAATTTATTAGACTGGCAGTTTACAAGGTAAATGAGCTCTACCACGCCCACCGCAGTTCAGCTTTTATAACCTGCTCGTCCCTATTGATGCATGATCAAGTTGCTTTTGCTGCCTTGCAACAGTTTAGGTCGTATCAGCATTGCATCAAATGCGAAAATAATGCAGAAATGGGAGGAATTTAAAATAATAACGCGTAACGCAGGCTATACCAGCACTGCTTATTCTTCGTTGTGATTGCCTGAGCAACTTCTGTAACTCAACTCTGTCTCTGATTTGGCATCCTGCTGTACCAGTCCCAGTACAATACTGATCATCTCATTTCTATTATCTGGACATGCTGTACATGGTCACTGTTCCCCATCACTTACACTGCATTGGCTGCATCGGCATGCCTTGTTGACCATACATCATTGGTTGGCCCTGAGCGTACTGCATTTGCTGACCCGGCTGGCCTTGGGCATACATCATCTGCTGACCCGGCTGGCCTTGGGCATACATCATCGGCTGACCAGGCTGGCCTTGGGCATACATCATCTGCTGACCCGGTTGGCCTTGGGCATACATCATCGGCTGACCCGGTTGGCCCGGTTGCGGTTGTCCGTCTTGCTGAGGATGATTATTTTCATTGCCTGGATACTCGTAGGATTGTCCAGTTTTTTCTGACATGGTTTGTATCTAAAATTATATAATTTCATAAACATAAACACGACAAATTTGTTTTTTAAATATGCCGATAAAATTCATTCGTTCAGCAAAACGACATTTGGGTGAAGGTTTGCGTTATGAAATTATCTTCATAGAAGCAAGATTATCAAAGCTTTCTTGTTTTGTTTATGAAAATTCATGAATGGAAACTTAGATCCTAACTAAATGCTGTCCAGCATGTTCGACTACTGATCACTGGGGTACGGGTTCGAATCCTACCCAGTCCTGACGAGGGGCAATATCCCCGAAACCGGTCTGCTGGTGGATGACTTGTTGAACATGCCATATCTGTATGTATGCTTGATAAAATACTCTCACTGGATTTCTATACACCCTTAGCACTCTTATACTTACTCAATTATTCTTTATTTTCAGTAATGATTATCCAATTTTTGGTCTGATATAAGTGCAGCAAGAATGAATGGCTAACGCAGCACAGCCTGGAATGTGAGGCGATTCTTAGTAAACATTTTCAACTCCAGCTCAACTCCCTCGCCCTTCTGGACATTGCAACGGTGGTGAAGTGGGTGAACTAGAATTACAAAAATCCTTACTACTGAGGCGTTCAATTGATTAAACCAACTGTTAAGCTTTTGAAGCGAAAGAAATGGGATTTTCATGAGCAAATCCCGATAAGAGGTGATTCATTCATTTACAAACTACTGACTAGGTAGTGTGGCAGTTGTGAAGATCGATATATCACTGTCCCTGTGTATTGTTGAATCTGACTGTCCATAGAGCCTGATTACACTACTATCTGTCTAATTCTCTAGAGGAGTCACATGATTAAAGGAACAAAGAATTAAAGATTATTTTAAAGAACAATAACTTTTTAAATGCAAATCGCCTGAATGAGAATAAAGTGGAAAGTATAGTAGAAAGAAAGTAGTAAGAAAGTATAGTGGAAAGAAATGTTTGTGTTAAAAAGTTTGGAGAAAAGTAAAAAATACATTTAACAAAAGTTGAGAATCATGAAGAGGGAGTCGACTGACACAAGTGGAGGAAATTGTTTGAAGGACAAAGATGGGATAATCATGTTCAATGTGGATGACAGGAAGAGTGTGTGAAAGGAGCACATGGATGTGATCATGAATGAAGATAAAGAATGGGATGGTCTTGTAGAAGATGAAAAGATAGAGAGTCTATAAAATCAGCATGATTGAAGTGGAAAGACCTTTATCAGGCCTGATGAACAGAAAAGTAAGTGGAGAAATTGTAATCACAAAATAACACTTTGAATCATCTCATCACAGAGTAGAAGTGCTGCTTCAGGTGGTCAATCAGATTATAGTGGGGAAGCATGCCAGAGGATTGGAAGTTAAGCACGAAGGTTCCATTTCATAAGGGGAAAGATTGATGAGATTGGTTATATATCTGTAGATGGCATCTTCATCATGAGGAGAACGCAGAAAAGTTATGCAGAGAAGAGGAGGAAGCTGTTCATGGTGTTTGTCGAGCTGGAGAAAGCATTTAACAACGTACAGAGAGCAGTGATAAAATGGTATCTATGGGGAAAAGGCGTTTCCTGAAGTTCTGGTTCATGCAGTGATGGGGGTGTACGAAGGGCCCCCGGCGTAATCCACTAAGACACGTCGGGGGCGAGGTCAACCACAACAACAACAAGGGTTCAAGTGGAGGGTGAATTCTTTTTAAAAGCAGTTTAATGCGAATGTTGGATGTCATCAGGGTTTGCTCCTTTCATTGTTCCTCTATGTGGTAGTTGTTGATATGTTATCTAAAACAGGTCAATGGTGAGAAATATTTGTGGAGTGAAGTTGAATGACAGGCTGATGAGTAGTGAGCTGATAGAGAGGATAGGGTTGAGGGAGAGTATGATTGAAGTGGTAAGAACAGGCAGTTTAAGGTGGATGGTTCATGTTGTGAGATATAAGGAAGATACAGGTGTGAGAGAGTGGAACTTGGAGGTGGATGGAGAAAGAGAGAAAGACTGAAGATGTCATGGAAGGAAATAGTCAGAAATAAAGTATTAAAGTTGGATTGGATGAGAATGATTCTGGAAATAGAGTGAGATGGACAGAAGGAGTCAGCACAAGAAAGCAAGGATAATAGTCAGTAACCGACAGTAGGGCAGAAAATGCTGACTATAATAAATGATAATGATGATAAGACAACAAATACATTTTAAAATATTCTCAATAAGGTAATATCAATTTCTTTTTATAGAAGTCTGGGATATTGAATACAACTTTTGGTTTTACTTAGCCTAATAGTTGTAGAACTTATCTATAAATATTGTGGCAGTATTCATTAATAATTTATTAGTGAAATATGAATTATGATTATATATATATTTATAATGAATATTTGTATTTATTTTCTTTGACTATAAATAGTGTTAATTAAAATGTTGATACTATTAGTAGTATATATATGAATGCCTTATGTAAATACATATATTGGTATATATGAATTCCTTATATAAAAAGATATATTAGTATATATGAATGCCTAATGTAAATAGACATATTAGTATATATGCATTTTAGTTAGAAAATAAAGCAGTGTAATTAGTAATTGAGGCAAAATATATGGAAATGTTATAACATTGTAATTTATTCAACAGATGACACTTTCTAAATGTGAGTCCAAATAGTATTTTCAAATATTAAGTATTATGATAGAAACTAAAATGTTACCAAAATTCACTTTTAAAACAATTGTCCCATATGAACTCATGAATATATAACTAGGAAATAGGGAATTGGAGGGTTCAAAACTATATCTTGAAGTTTATAATTGTATACAACAATATATCTACACATTTAAGTGTTTTGACTATAAATGTCCTAATTGTCTAGGTTATTAATCATTATTATTTATTATAGTCAATATTTCCTCCTTATAGGGGTTGCTGACTTTTATTCTTCATTCCATCTGCTGACTCCTTCTCTTCATCTCACTATCTCTAGCATCATTCTCATGAATCCAATCCAGCTTGAGTACTTTCTCTAAGGACCATCTCCTTCCATGACATTTTTGGCATTTCTTTCCCTCTTTATCTATCCATCTCTGAGCTCCACTCTTCTTATACTCAAATCTTCTTCACTTTTCAATACATGTCCCTCTCCCTTAAACTGCTTGTTTTTATTATTTCAATTACCCTCTCCCTCACCCCTAACCTTTATATAAACTTAAAATTTTGTATCCTATTAGTGAACTTCACTTCACAAATCTTTCTTACTATTGACTCCTTGCTCTCTGGAGCACTGTTTTCCACCTTTCCAGCCACCTGTCTCTGAGCCATAAGTTATTACTAGACTCACATAGGTAAGTAGATTCTTCCTTTTAGTACTGGTCAGTGATAGATGTCTTTCACACAAAGCAAATGACAGCTCTGTGAACCACAGCTATACTACCCTTGTTCTCCTGAGTGAAGGCCAATCCACTTCTTCCACTGCTATTGATAGCGTCTTTCAGATGGGAAAAGCTGCCTTCCCCATTTCTTACACTCAAAGTCCTCTGCCATTTTTGAAGTGAATAATAGTGTTAATATCTATTAAGTCATAAAGTGATTTATCTATTTATTTTATCTTAAATATTTGATGCTCTTATTATTTCATATCATTCTCTAATTATTTATTATAATTACTTTTACAAATATAAAAGTCAATTTCTATATATAAATATTAATTCAATTATTAAAAATTATTTATATTATTTTTTAATAATTAAATAAATATAAATAATTAATTAATATTAATTAATAATAAGAAAGTTTATATTATTAAAGATTTATATAGATATATAGTAATTTAGAATGGCATGCAAATTTTTGTTTAATAACAATATATTTTAATATAGTTTACATTAATATTAACAGTTCATTTTTTTTAATATCTTTCATTATTTTTATCTATGTAAAAAACATTTAGTAGAATTTTAATAATTTTACATGAGTAAAATTATTCAAATACTCCTTAGCAATCAATAGGTTTATTGAAAGCTGTTTTTGATCGATGAAAATTATAAAATATGTTGACAAATAGAATTAAGTTAAGAAAAATACTATATGGTATACTAGAATATATTTTAATATAAATAAAATATATTATTATTGTACACTGTATTGGTGTATATTTCAAATAAATATTAATGGTGAGTTTAATAATATTCATTGATATTTAATATGAATAAAAACTAATTTTAATATTACTTATTTATAAATATTTGAAGATTTATATATATACAATTATATATATTAAAATATATATTTTATATCTTTTAATGAACGTTTTTTGAAATTTCATAATTTACTGGTCTGATCTTAAGGAATGCCAGCCATCCATAGTTCTACTTTTTTTAGCATTTGGTATCCAAAATACATAGCCACAGGCCATCCAGAATGCTTATGTAAAAGAGGCCTTAGATAGATTTGGCAACATTAAAAATAAATAAATAAAAACAAAGCTATTTATGGCACTCGATTTAACTCCACATCAACAATGTATAAACTTTGTAGTTTGTACTATAGACCATAAATAGAAGGTTATCACTATATGCCGAAAATTTCGATTTACAAATAAAATTTTATATGCCGAAAATCAGTATGGGCAAAATCACATTATTAAGACCTGAGACTGAGGATCACATTTTTCCCCTTCTTCTCTTGCATTGTCCTCGAAAACAACTGCCCCTGCCCTAATTGTCACATCGCATGATACCCTTGGTACTGATGTTAGTGTCTCTGCGCATTCCTCCGATCTCTCTGATGTTGGTGTGCCTACTGATGTTGGAGACATTGCATCCAAGAAGATTCGGTTGGAAGACTTAACATTTTCTG